>JAHWFP010017113.1:62538-99485 GCA_023313725.1 Lithobius niger | reverse complement strand
AATATAGTATTTTTCTTAAAAGAACAACAACGAAAACATTTTTCTTACGTTACCAAACTCCAATGTATGAACATAACATTTTCATCGAATTTTAGTAACTTTTTCTGTTATTGTTGTACTGAACACCAGGTTTTTCAACTGAAAACAAAATATTAGAGTATGGTTGTGTCGATTTTAGATACTTTATTACATTTTAGCACTGTTTTTTAGACCTGTAACCGTTTTGTAGTAGTTTTTCCATCGTTTTGAACAGTGGTTTTCTTCATAGTTCTTTTGCTGACAGCTTGCAAACGTTAGAGTTGAAAAAGTCAGTCGGAAAGGAAAGGATTTTATTCCTGATAGGAAAGGAAGTAGAACTTTTAGCCATCAACAGAGCCCTACAATGCTACCCAGGCCTGGTCATTCAAGGGGCTCTCACGACCTATACATTTTTTTTATCACAATTGTGAGTGTTGATGACTATGAGTAATGTATTCGATTTGTGCGTGTTGTGAACTTTTTTATACTCGTCATAAACAACAACTCCAATCCACTGGCACGAGCCCGAAGCAGGAGCCCTGTAGTGCAAACCTGTTAAGCAGGGAAGTCTTCAAACGTAAGCAACCTGGATTAACGAATGAACTGAACCGTTAAGCACGGTGGCTGGACGAATATTGTCACATAATATTATAACCTTCTAATGATTTCAGTCGGGGAGGAAGGGTCCACTGTTGTAGTTAGTCTCAGGCCCTAACTTTGATATGGGGGTTGTGGGCATCAGTACGTCTAAAAGTGAATTTTCTACAAGTCGCGTACGTTTTTGGATAATTTTTGTAATTTTTTGTGCTTCTAGCCTGATGAACAAGCAGTCGCCCTACGGGTCACAGTAAAGTCAGGGTGACAACTAGACCGCCAACATACATCGTCGTTACTTGATAACATCGTTACACATCGAAATAGCATTAGAACGAATCATTTTGTCCCCCCCACTACGAATTACTATGGTACTTAACAATGTTGTAGACAAAAATAATATACGAACCTTTATCACTATCTAAAACAAATGCACCAAAGACAATCGATCAAGGCATAGCTGAATAACCTAACTGGTATCGACAATTGTTGTGTACGAAGACTGATAGTCTGAAATGTAGCGTCAAATGTAGTCATGCTGACTACGAAATGCTTGTTGAAAAGAAAATAATAACGAAAAAATGATGAGAGGACTCCTCAACAACATGAACCAAGCAGTGAAGTCGAGCGAACGCTGGATTGATTCACTGGCTCTCTTATTTTTTGTACACCAAAATTGAAGCAAACCAATGAAAAATGATATTGCACTCCCATGAACTAATAACACAAGGTACATGCCTGAAACCAGCAAAAACACCGTGTACATAAAAAAAAAATAATCAAATTCCGCCAATTTGGTAAAATTCAACCTTGCCTCGCCGTTATTGTATACCTATAGAGTAATTTTTGCACGGGCTAACAAGTTCCATTTGCCACGGACAAAAGATAGACGTAGTCAACACATAAACCACGAACAATGCGACCAAGCACAAGGGTCGACACCACTTGGTATCAAACTTTGTATGACTTGACGAGTCATCTTACATATATCGCAAAAATTCACCACTCATAATGGTACCGTCAACAGTTTGTTGTAGACTGAAAATAAGACTTTTCTGTACTGATTTTCGATGTATTTACTTATTTCGTTATATTTACATATTTTTTTTAAAGATATCTCTCCGAGTTTTATACTATGGTCTACAAATAGTCAATAGTTTTTTTCACAAGTTTTCTTTACAATTTTCTGTAGGTTTTGAAGGGGTCTTGGGGAATAAGCGTTAACGATTTGACACGGCCGGAATTTTATTACAACCAGATTTAGCAACATTTTTTTCATTGCATTATGAATTGTGCTTGTTTTTTAGTGGAACTCTAAGACATTTTCCAAAAGATTAGACTTAAAGTTTCTCAAGCGATCAGTCTTATAACAAATCGTTTCGAATTACTTTTACAGGTCGACCCTCTTTTTAGTACTTGTAGATTGTTTCCAGTGAACTTACATGTCTTCAACTGTTTTATCATACACACCATTTTTTTTTTATTACATTGATTCCTTTTGTTGAAAAAAAATTAGATCCCCACTCGAGCTGAAAAATGTTTCGTGCTTTATTTGTGTAGCACAGACCTCTTCAGTAGTTAAAGTTCAGTAGTAGTTCAGACGTTACATGTGTTGGGTTTGTATCAAACGTTTTTATCAAATTTTATTCATGATCTTAGTTGCAAAAAAAAAAAAAAATGACCTAGGCTAACTGAAAAATAACGAACTCAGGATAAAAAAGTTGTTTGCGAACCTCATTTTGAAAGGGTAGTTATAAGTCCTCTTATTTCATATTAGTTTTTTTTTTTTGCTAGAAGGCCTCTCAGTGCACAACTTGTTGACAGTGCAACACTTTTTTTTTACCACCAGCAGCCTACACCACTCGTAATTTTTACTGTCAGCTGTTAGTCTGTTTGACGAATAGGTAGTGTTAAAAAGTCATTGGGTTTGAAGTCACTCGGAAAACAGCCCTTTTTGAGGACGCAAGAACTGTCTGGAGGTGAAAAAACATATTGTAACGCCTACCCAACTAACAAAATTTACATCACTTCACTAAAATCTGTTAACCTGAAATTCGGTTAGATTTGACTTTTCGTAAAAGATCTTAAGTTGTTAGGTTAGAGTCTGAATTAGGCCTGACTGATTTTCTTAACGAAGCGGCTAAGAGCTGATTGCTAGTAAAGTATAAAGAAGCCCAATTCCGACTTTATCTATATAGTGACTTTAAAATGGTATTTCTGCTGGTTAGTTCTTTTAATCTCCCTCGATGGTGAAAGCCGTAGGCCTAACATTCTTTAAGGACACATGATTTCAGTTTTTGATGATAAAACTCGTAACAAGCTGCTGCAATGTTTTTTTTTTTTGCTTTTAAGATTGGATACAGTGGTAAGGTTTTCATAATCTAAACAGTACAACAACACTGTTTGCAGAAAAAGTGTGCATTTAAAACTCTCGTAACTTCTACTTTACCGGTTTTAGTAAAACGTGCTTTGCACAGACAAAATTGGTTAAAACGACTTTTATGTATAAAAAATGTCTGAACCTAACGATTCATAATTTAAAAGGGAGCTCAGATTTTGATTACTTCTGCATGTATGTTTAACAAAACCAAAAGCTGGAAGACGTAATAGTTTTCGATGCTTTAGCTTAATTCAAATCTGATTCAAATCTGTAGTAGTTTAACAAATTGGCGATTGTGTGTAAATTCAACAGACCTTAGCGAAGTTGTTACTCAATAGACAAATATGTCTTAGGGTAGTCTAATATTACTACTCGCCTTGGGGTCCCACTTGCAAACTGACCCTGGTGTGATATATGTCTTAGTTGAATATATATTTCGCTGAAATTCTGTGATTTGCAGATTTATTTGCAGATCAGTTTGTAGATCAATTCTATTTATCGTTATGGTTACCGATTTACTTTTTCCTATATGGATGTAATAAAGAAAAAAGAGAAACGAAAAAACCGCCTTTAATGTTGTCTATCCTACACGTAGGCTACAAAAGTAAATAGGCCTATCTTTTCTTCTGGTGAGTATTGTTTGAGTAGACTGACTCACTTTTTTCGGATTGTTGAACCGTAAATAAAAAAAACAGCAGCAGGTTAATGAAAAATTGACAAAAGAGCTTAACTTGTCTTTTTTGTTTAAATTTACAGCCACTTACCTTTTCGAACTGAAGTGATGATTCAGAGAACAACGGCGAGTTGATGTTTTCTGGCGCTCGTCACGCAATTTTTACTTTGGCAAATTGCATGGTTTTAGTTGAAGCTTCGTCCACCAAATCCTGTTCGGTTCTTTTCGCCCGCTCTTACATTTAGGTTGCCCTCGCACTGAGCGGCCAGGTTGCACGGCCTGTGGTCGTCGCGGCCAAAAAACACGAAGTTTTTCATGATAGTTCACGATCACGTGGTGAAAATAAATACGATGCACGTGTGGTCGGCCTTTGGCCGTCTGAACACCTCTCGGGATTGGCGACAGCGACCTGCCCGGCAGCTTGGTAGTCGTGTGTGTGGGGTGCCCTAACCTATATTCCTTCATTGGTCATTGCGCTTGTACCCTGCCTCGTTGGCTAAACCATGATACGTGTTGTGTTTTCGCCCGCTAGTATTACATTTGTGCGTCATTCAGGCTCCACCTACTTGTCCGGGGGGAGGGGGGCTATTTTTTTTGCGCCAGGTACGCTCATTTCCTTCTTTTTGAGTGTAAAAAGGTTATGTTAAAAAGGATTGTGTTATAAAAACTGACGCCGACTGTCTGGGTTTTCGTTTCACACCATCATTTACTTACACCCCTCTGCTTAGACATGTCCCGTTTTTTTATAATGAATAGACGCAGATGGTTCGCTGGTTTAAATCCCACGGTTTCTTGAAAGTTATCAATGGTCTACAAACGCTCATAACCTCCATTCTTAGACCCCCCGTTATTACTTTTCTGTCTAGGTGTAATTCCCACGTTTTCTTAACACTAGCCTATACAACCACCCTTAACCTACATTCATAGACCCTCGTTATTGCTATTTTATTTTTTATGGCGTCCGGGATTCAGGTTTAAGATCCTACGCTTTCTCGGCAAACGTCCCTTCGCTACACCCTCCATTATCGTTATTTTGGCTGGGATTTTCCTTAACCTCGTGACCCGATGTCTTTCTGTTAATAGATAGTTGATGAATTGGCCCTTTTTTAAATCATCCCCCACCTAGCAACGTTCCCACGCACTTTTTTTTTCTTGGGTGGGAGGGGCTTGCCACGATTGGGTGTCCGTATTTTCGACCTTTAGCAGGTCGATCTTTCTCATGGCTGTAGCCGGGTTGAACGCAGCATAGCGTGAGGCGTTGCAGAACTTGGCCACAATCATCGCCATGAGTGTTATGGATGGATTATTGAATTTAGAGGTACGTACATTACGAAACTAGGGTTTTTTTTAGAAAGTTCTACTTTTTTTCGCTTTTAACGTTTTTTTAATTTTCTTGTGTAGGAGGATGAACCTGAGGTTCAACTCCTCACGGAGGTGGGGGCGTGGGGACCAGGCCATCGCCTGCCCCCTAATATACCTTCTTCCCCCGACGTGCCCCACGCCGCCGTCCTGGGGCAATATTGCGGCGGCTGTTAACCGCTGCACCGCGGCGCTCACAAGCCGAGCGCCAACGAGAAGCGGTATTTTTTTTCACCCTTTTCGTTTATTTTTAAGTCACCAGTGATGTATATGCAGCAAATTTCTGTATATCCCCTATATTTTTTAGTGACGAGTCTTTTTGAAAACATGTCTGTGTTTTGGCTAGCATCACACAGGCCCCAAAATTTGAGCTGTGAATGGTGGTAAAATACAGCTTTTGACGCGATTTAATCAGGTTTATGCCGTTCTTTACGCTATTTAATTTCGTTGTCTTACCCTGACGTACTGTCTACCTCCTCGTTGGTACAGCTTGGATAGTTCTCGGGTAAATATCGTACCGAATTGACTTTTTTTTTTACGTATATACTAGTGCGACGCTGTCGATTTTTTAGGCCTACAAACCTGAATAAATCCTACAGCTGCGAACATACATATACATTGTCATTTTCGATACTCTAGTCACCCCTGAAATAACTAACATACAGACGTCAATATATTCAGGCCCCTTCCTAAACCAACTGTCGTAAATTCTTCTACCCCCCACGGAGAGTACACCACATTTTGTCCTTGCAGTCCACAACCATACCTCTTTCCTATCAATGATTAAAAACCTTTCTGCCCTCTAGCCAGGGTGAAGATCGTCACTACGGAAAACAAGTCGACATGCCGAAAAGGGTCAAGGGGGTTAGTAACGTAACCACGGCTCTTTTCCCGCTACCTACCAACCGCTCGGGGTATGGGCTCAATTACCCCGTACAAACCACGCGCATCGACGGCTCTTTGCCCACTACCTACTAGCCGCTCGGGATAAGGTAAATTATCCCGGTCAACCAACGCACATCGGCGGCTAGGGGTCTGAGGGCTACTGCAGGCACGGCTAGGGGTCTGAGGGCTACTGCAGACACCCCAGATGCACGCGCCACCCCCCCCCAAGGATTTAAATGTGCTATCGAAAAAGCATGGGACTCTGTTAGCCTGTAACGTAGTATAGCTTGGACCGGTGCTCTATACTACTCACCAGCCAATCACAACTCCTTAACACTGATTAAACGACCACACGGTATTTTATCAGATTAAATTGTTAGCCTCATCCCTCCATCTTCAATCACCGTTCGACTCGTTTTGGACCCTGGCTTACGACCACGCATAAATAAAGTATGAAAGAACTGCATTTGGTAGGTCGAAACCAATTTCTAAACGTATACGACGTACCTGATAGTCAAGTGACACATTAATTAACGTCTCGGCGATGTACGTTTAATCTTTGGTTACCATAGTAACAGAAATCAGCTTTTTGCCGAAGTGTGTTAAGCAAGCCGTTCTGGTTAGGCCTACCGCCGCTGTGAGAAGCTTGGCGATAACCGTAATAATATACATGCGGTACTTGAATATCGGAAATGTGGAAAATAAATTAATAATAATTGTCGTAAAACTTAGTATTACGGAATATTCTATTTTAAATTTATGAACAACACTTTGATTAAAAATAAAATACCTATTTACTTTCATTGAAGCGCTCTGGCAGTTGTCTGCTTTCACGCGAATACTTTCGGTTTCGGTTAAGTTTGTTGGGGAAAGCAAAGTTGGGGAAGCAAAACTACAGTATTCGTGGTGACGACAGTAGAACATATAATTCCTACAGATACTAAACGAACCAGTGAGTACATGTGGCAACAAATTGTACGTTTTCATCATTTCGTGCAAACAGGAATTGTGAATTCAAGCGAGAAACCACTGCAATACAACTAGGCCGTCATATGCAAGTAGAATTTTTATTTTAACGTTGATGTTTACGGGAGACGGTATATTCTCGTTTCAAATATAACTCGAGCGTAGTTTAAGTATTGATAAATTTTCTCAACCACTCGTTACATTCCCAAGCTGATAAAAACACCTCGCGCTTATCGATAAAAAACTACGCTCACGTTATATTATTACTGAAAAAAATGTACATTCATAATGAACTCCTAAAAGAGATTTTTTTCCGGTAAAAACCTTTCACAAAATTAGGTAGGCTATATAACTCTCAGAGGAAGTAAAATGAAAAAAAAATAACAATATGTTAGCCCTGAACTCCTCTTGGGAAGTTTACAACAATTCCCAGATTTCCTGGTTACTTTCTTTATCATTTTAGTCTTCTGTACAGCCGTACCAGCTGAGAACGACTTTGTCCGTCCGTCCGTCGCTTTTTTCAACTTCGCAACGGTACCAGCTATTGACGACCATTGTTTACAACGTTAGATTCAGTGTGAGAAGTTAGTTAAATCACATGGCAAATTAAAACATCGTTACTTCCTTATAGCTGATAGAATTCTTCGAGGTAACTAAATTAAATAATAACATTTGATCGTCGAATTAAAATCCTAAGGTGACACTCAATAAAAACAAATGGGTTTTAGCTTCGTTTAAAATAGTCTCGTCGCATTGTTGCATGAATGAATAGGCTTACCGTCGAACCAAATTCTCCATTAGGCCTATATCTGCTATTACGCCTAAAATCATGTTACCATGGCAACGTCAAGTTGCTACGAATCGCTGTTGGCTTCGTCACTTCCCTACTACCACTGATCTATATGCACTACGTTGCGCGTTACGTTGTAGCACTGAACTGTGTGCCTGTAGGCGCACCGTGTTGCAAAAATGAAAAGGTTTACTATACAATCCATATCGCCGTTAGCTGCTACTTACGATATTAAAACTGCTTGTTAAAATTAGGCCTAAAAGCTGAGAATTACACCTAAACGCTAATACATTTTTAACCGACAATTGTGATGGCTACTGCTTTTAGATTAGTATAATACAGATAGCTGTTGTACAGCATGAAAGAGGTGTGCGCCTCAACATTGGAATGAAGGAACTGTAAAGAAGACCAGTGCGACTAGGCAGACGCTGTAGCCGCTTGTTTAAATCCTTTGCCTCTCCTGTTCACTGCACTGCCCTCAACACCTGTTGAACCTTTGATTTCATAAAAAAATATATATTAGCTCGTTACATCCTATCTAATGTGCTTTGATGAAGTTGAACTAATTGCCGACAAATTCATTTACGTGTATATCCGTCAGCAACCGATAATCGATCCGACAACACGAAATTCGTGCTGTTTGCAACACGTGTCGCCAGGAAACGTGATGTGTAGGGCGTGCATTTATCATAGTTTCTGCAAGTTGCACCCTGCCAGGAGTGCAAGTTGTTCTTACGAATCGGAACAATTTCTAACAAAAAGCACCAAGCACGTACAATGAATACATGAATACATGGGAGAGTAACGTTATTCAAGTGGTTGGTAACTGGTCAGAAATGAAACCAAAATATTATTAAGACTACTTGAAAATAGAATTTAAGATTGATTCCATAGCGACTGTGACGGCCAGTGGTGACAATTTCTGTGTCTACAAATTGACGTCAGAACTCGGGAAGACTCCAAACTTCACTGGTTTTGCGTGAACATGTGGGAAGGGGGGGGGGGGGATTGAGGCTTAATGTCGCGTCGACAGCTGTGTTTTGTGTGTGCAACTGTCACTATAGATGTCAAATTTCAATAGAAACGGGTACAAGTTTTTCACTGTTATTCGGTGATGCATGTGAAAATAATATATAAGGAACTTCTCATCCGATGCTGGTGTCTGCATTTCTGTTTGAACGATAACTTTTGAATTACTCCGATCCTTTTAATGTTTTTCCACACGCCTTCTGTGATGTATTTGTGGATTTAAGTTCGTAATTCAGTATTATTTTTAACAAGAATTCTTGGTGAGAAAGAATGTTGGCCTACCAAACCAATGTTCCCCGATAATAACACCGTCTAGCCTCTCAGGCCAGTCCGCCCATGCGTACCGCTTATTTTCGGATTCGATTTTAAAAATTGAGTAAAGGTTTTGGTTTTACTTACAACATCATGGACGCTTTGACCCACTTACGTATAAAGAAACCTAAAATATTCGTAGCATGTGCACCCCTATAAAGGTAAATTAGAAATAAGCCATCAGTGAAAATCGTACACTTGGAAGAACGTAGTAGTAATCCACTTTTATGCATTTACGTTTCATTCAAATGATGTGACCCGGATTCGAACAGGTAAACTAGTCATTTCCAGATCGCTACCATACCGCCTTTACCGAAATGGCCACTCATCCACTGGCATAAAGAAAATTCGCTGAACTCGTTATTAAATTGACAACCGTGACCGAACATGTTCGGTGATAGACAATGGAATGGGAATACAAGTAAGTATACACTCACAAGGCTCAACGAAGGAAAAATAAGCAGACATAAATCGCGCTAAACAATATAGAGGTAAATTGGAAATAAGCCATCAGCGAAAATTATACACTACAAATAACGTAGTACTGTACAGTAAGCTACTATTACGCACTTACGTGTCACTCAAGTGATAGGATCCGGATTCGATCCGGCGAACCAGTCCATCTCCAAATCACTACCATACCGCCTTTGTCGATATGGCCACTTGTCCATTCTCATAAAGTAACTCACTGAAACCGTTATTAAGGGTGACAACCATGGCCAGGACTCCATTCGACCGAATATGCTTGGTTATGGGCAATGGAGAGGCAATACAAATCAATGTATACACTCACAAGGGTCAACGAAAGAGAAATAAGCTTAAATAAGTCGCACTAAATAATATAAAGGCAAATTAGAGATAAGCCATCAGTGTAAAGCATATACTAGAAATAACGTAGCACAGTAAGCCACTTTTATGCACTTACGTTTCATTCAAGTGATGTGACCCGGATTTGAACCAGCGAACCAGGCCATCTTCAGACCACTACAGATCTTTACCGGTATGGCAACTTGTCCACTGGCATAAAGACAATTCACTGAACAAGTTATTATGGCCACAACCCTGACCAGGATTCATTTGGAGGAGACGTAAGTGAATAAAGAATGTGTACTGTTATGTGTTATTTCTAGTATATGATTTTCGCTGATGGTTTATTTAAGTTACCTTTATGTTATTTACATCGATGTATGTCTATTTATTTCTCCTTCGTTGAGTTTATAAGTCAGTGCATTTTTTAAGGAAGTGGTGCTCCAAATTGGGAGGGAAGGGGTAGAATACATTTTTGCACTTAAGTTCTCAGAAATTTATACTTAAAATTTGTTTCACCAGTATAGAGCAGCGTCAAGTGACGTCATATTGGCTGCGAGACACCATTTGGAGGTAATAGCTACAAGGTGCACTAGATTAAAATGTAACGAAAAAAACGGCACTTCTGGTCTAGATGGTGCTTTGGGAGCGGATTTCTTAGGCTTAAAAGAACGTTATTTTCTCCAACTACAAAAATCACGCGTTATAGGCTTAAGAAATCCACTCTAATAGCATTGGCTTCGGCAAGACGACCTTCTTTTCGCCCTCCAGTGCTGCTTAAAGCTAACCCAGTTACTGGCTCCACCATAGAGTTATATACAATAATACTAGAAGTGCCATTGTTTTCCGTTACATTTTAATATAGTGCACCTTGTAGCTATGCCCTCCAGATGGTATCTCGTAGCAAATATGACGTCACATGACGCTGCTCCATACCACGTAGTGATGCCGTGGGAATAAAAATGAATGAACACGTGCAATAGCGTGCGCATATTTCCAAGAGGGCTCTTGGTAAAAGTTTTACCCTTTTCTGCCCCTTTCTTGGCATTTTTGGCCTTCTTTTTGCCCTTTTTAGGCCTCTATGCCCTTTCTCCTGCCTGCAGTGCCTGCCTTATCGGTGCACAAAAGCAAAGTAGGGCATATTTTTTTTTGGCAAAAAGGACATTTTTCCCAAAAAGGACAGGATCAATGCCCTCCCACCCTGTGCCCGCCACTGAAAACATGATTTGAACACATGTGCGATTGCCGTCCTAATATTTTCAGTTCTGATGTTTAAACTATACTGGATTGGAGGCGTTCGGAATTTCGGAAAATAACCGGTGATGAACAACTTACACCAAAAGCTTGCACATAATCGTTTCGCCATCCTCTTTTGATTTTTTCGAAAAGATTTTTTTCCTTTTAAATTGAAAAATGAGTTTGAAGTTAAAGGAAAGGGGCTGCAACGGCTGGTGCTGCTCCACTGCTCCAAGATATTGACTGGTGCTGCAATCGTGAAGGCTAAAAAGTGGGTTAAAAATGGCATGTATGAGTGTTTATTGATTTGTATTCCCTCCCCATTGTTTATGACCAATCATATTCGACCGAATGAAGTGATGGGCTCGGTCGTGACCTTAATAACAGATTCAGTGAGTTAGTTACCTTTATGCCAGTGGGCAAGAGACCATATTGGTAAAAGCGGTATGGTCACGTGGTAGGAGATGAACTGATTCAGCGGTTTGAATCCGGGTCACATCACTTGAATGAAAATACGTGCATATAAAAGGTGGACACGTGGGGGACCTGGGAATTGGGAGGCACGTGCCTCTCCAGATTTCGGTCGTGGGCCCCTGGAAGCCCTCGTAAAAATTTTAGTGTTCAGCAAAATCGCAAACCAATACGGTATTCATGCTGACGTTAAAAATAAGGCCAGTAACGAGCTTGTAGGATTTTCTTCTTATTCAATAGTTGAAACTACACATTAAAATATTTATTTGTTACTCTATAAAATCGCTCCTATACCCCCACCCCGGTTCCGTCACTTACACAACACATGTAGTTTCCTCGATGTAGGCTTATTCGTAACAGGCATTTTTTGATAAGTGAATTAATTGATAAAACTTTGTATTACCGATATTACTAGAAATCTGATGAAGGTGTGGGCCTCCACTGAAAAATATTTCTATTGCCTCTACTGTAGCCTTTTGACGCGCACCCAACGTTAGCCATGGCGCCAGAAGGAGAGAGGGTCAATTTTGCTAGGTAAATCCTATCGGAAATCCTAGGTTCTTTCAGATGTCACAATCGACATGAGCACGAGACATCACAGGGCCCTTCTCTGCCCGAAAATGCCAGGGGTGGCTGAGGCCGGATTCGAACCCGAGACCTCTTGCACTGGAGACGGTCCTAGTGTCTCTACTGTGAACTACGTTATTTTTAGTGCATTATTTTAGTAGATGGCTTATTTCTCATTTAACTTATATTATTTACAGAGATTTCTGGGTCTATTTATATCTGTGCACTCCTTCCTATACTAATATAGAGTTGAATATAGTCGTGAAGTAATTTGACACACCTGTAAGTAAGTTACCGACGTCTCAGAGATTCTTAGCCTATTATTGTATAGAATAGATTACTAAATTGGCTGACCTGGAACCGTAAGGGGCTCTGCAGGAACCTTGTCCAATTTTTTTTCGTGCAAAATGAAGCTCGTTGTGTGGCCACAGTTTTGGTTTCACTTGCCGAGGATCATTAAAAATCCATGCTTTGCACGTTGACACTTCCACTTTTGTTTTTCAGTTTGACGGATGTGACGACACAGTCGGAGCTGCCACATCCTTGAAGTGCAAACAGCGTGACGACAGGCTGATTCAGGAATTATGGACTATCAGATTTCTAAGAAGAGCAGTTAGAAATGGCTGAACCAAGAAAAAAGATCCGAGTCACACTTTAGATTTTTTTTATTACCTCAGTTCTGTTGTTGATTGGTGGTTGTAGATCGAATGCGGAATCAGTTGTGTGAGCAAGGTCTGTCTACACAGCAGCTGCTGTACTCAAGTTTGTTTGAGGAAGCAGGAAAGGGACGAGACCTCACGTTCTGCCGCTCAACAAAATTCAGGAGTGCAACGAAATTCAGGATCGCAGCGGTTTAAGGGAGAAAAAGTTGTAAATATTGAATTTTGAACGTCGAAAATTAGGAGTTATTTGCGTACTAAAGTAGCTAAAATTGAGGTAGTTTTTTTTTTTTATTTTAATAAAACTAGGCCTATGCTAATAAATATACATAAATCGCTGTAAATAATATTAAGGAAAATTGGAAATAAGCCATTAGCGAAAATTATACACTAGAAATAACGTAGTTCAGTAAGCCACATATATGCACTTACGTTTCGTCGGAGTGGCATAACCCGGATTCGAACCGGCTACCCAGTTCGCCCCCAGATCACCTGCATAGCCCCTTAACTGCTATGGCAACACATCCTCCACTGCCATAGCGGTTAAGGCGCTATGGAAGTGGTCTGGGGGCGAACTGGGTAGCCGGTTCGAATCCGGGTCATGCCACTCCGACGAAAAGTAAGTGCATAAAGGTGGCTTACTGAACTACGTTATTTCAAGTGTATAATTTTAGCTGTTGGCTTATTTCCAATTTTCCTTAAAACTATGCTAGGATGCTGATTCGGAACATTAACGATAAAGAAAAAGTAGGAACTCTATATGACAACTTAAAAATTTTATATGGACTTCTATCGTTCCACCCGCCAGTCCTTCTTGTACAAGTTGGCCAAAAATTCTGGATAACACCTCTGTGATTCCAAATTTACTTACAGGAGGACCACGAAAATACGGATAAATAAACTATGGCTCGGGAAACATATAATGATGATTTAAGTTAGAAAAATCAATAAAATCGGGCAAAGGGTTTTGGGGATATTCACTTTCAAAGATTAAAATTGACCTGAGAGCAACTCGGTATACGGTTTTAATCAATATTCAGTGAAATTAACCAGAAATTAATCTACAACAAAAGCAACCACGTCACGTTTTTCAATTATGGGGGTGGGGGGAGGGGGGGGGGAGAAGAAACTTCAAATACTTTCAATTAATGTCTGAACACCATTATATGAATAAATTTAACCAATGCCAACCTTATGAATCTTCACGATTTTTAATAGTAAGCAGGTATTTACAAGTTCAGATTGCAATTCTGGTGTGAAAGATACCAGGGGCTGCATAAATATAAGAGGTTGTATGGTATTTATTCGCTCCTGACGATACCCATGTTTCTGCAGCAGTCGCCACATTATATTGCTATGGTATTCAGTCAGAAATGCTAGTCTTATTTGAAGTGAACACAGCGACACACAGTCATAACCTCTGCCATTTCCATAGTTAATTATTATTATCAATATAAAATATGTAATCGCTATAAAAGTTAAGGCAAAGTTCTATATCCATGGTTTTATGGCAGCAACTCTACCTGATGAATTCATGAAAATGCAGCCTTGTTGTGATGGTTTCAGCCTGTAGCTGAATATTTTAAGTTATGCTGTGGTTCAGAAGTACGATTCCAAAAATTGTCAAAAGTCTTCGGAATGTAGAAGTTTGGAAAGATGGTGAAGCAACATTGCAGCCATCATGACCGCAATAATATTTGCAATGAGTGACATTGGGAGTATCGCCAAAAGGGTTCATTATGCATGTTGATATTGTGCTTGGCAGTTTCGTGGAACACCTTCGCTCCACTTCAATAACTGAAACGGGGAGAAATAAAAAAGAAACAAGTTAAGAAAGCTGAACGGTTTAAAGATACTAAAGTACAGAATTTCTCGATTAAAAATGCTTCTGAATAGGCCCGGGCCGTCGGGTGCAGAGAGTGCCACTGCTTCCCCAGTCGCAGCTATCAGGGGCATAACGATACGTTTTTTTTTTAATACAACTTTTTTTCAACAGGGACATTAAAAGGAATCTTAAATAATGATAACTAATAAATAAATAAATAAATAAATAAGCAATTTAAGTTATAATTAAAGAATAGAGGCCGACTCCCCGAGTCTGAAGAAAATCATGTAGTTTTTTTAAAATAAAATTTATTGTTTACATAAATGAATAAAAATATTAACATATAAATAAACTAGGAATGAGTTGAATGTACTGCGCTTCCCAACTATGACGCTGAGCGCTTGTCAGTTTTCAGTTTACAATAAATAAAGTAAATAAAATAAATAAATATATAAATAAAGTGGTCTTGGATGATGCCAATCACAACAGCGGTTTTAGGGCACGTTTACGCAACCACTCGCTTTTGCATTCTCGCAGCTAGAAGCTAGAAATCACCTCAAATTCCAACATGGCGGAGGTTTTATGTCTGCCACCTCGCAACGAAAACAGTAAATAACGTGAGTTCAAAAGCGTTTGGGAAAATTGTTTCGTCATGAGGAATTCTTTATATTATTGGCACGGATTATATAAGACTGCAAGTATTTACTCAAACGATGTCTAGTTGCGAGAAGGCAAAGGCGAGTCGCTGCGTAAACGCGGCCTTAGTCTGGGAGATCTTAGTCTGAAGTGTGCATAAACATTGTTTGCGATGAGGCAAGGGGTGCTAAAAAAAACCGCTCTGATTCTGTCATGATTACCTGAGCCCTTCATGCCGATCGGCATTTTCGGCCATCCTAAAATGGCATCCTTTAACATGCACCTACACTGCCTCAATGGACTATCCATTTTTCACTTTTTCGACTTTTTTCGATGTTTGCGCATGCTTACTAAACAAGACCTTTATTTTGGCACATCAGCCGATTCTTTAGCCATTCTATTTATCTCTTACGAATGATAAGCAGAGGACATTTTTCGTCTGTGAAAGTCTCTATAAGATTTTACGAAAGACAAATTTGGAAGTCTCCTATAAGACCGAGCACCGAATGAACCAAGGTGAAGATAACACAGAAAAAGCGCAGGGTAACTTGTTACAAGACGGCCGAGATCTAACAGATCTGTAAGCACAATGCAGTATATCAAACTAGCCGTCGTCGGTGTTTCCAGTCGAAGTGTGGAGACTTGTACAATGTGAACAAAGGCTAAGAAAACATCCTCTGCCCGAGTTTAGTTTTGAAAGGGATAAGTTGAAGTGTGAAGTTGTATCCTGAGGTTTTAGTGGAGCAATGACGAGGGTACACGGAGGTTTCTAACGCCACTTTACCTTACGTCGTTTTATCTTAGGTCACTTTACCTTACGTCGATTTTAGGAGAGAGGTGAACGTTCAAGTTGGAATAAGTTAAAACGACAACGGGTACTCTGTAATCCTGGTAAGTCGATGTAGCACCGCGTTCATCTAATCCTCCATCAACCAAACCCCTCTCTATTCCCATTCAGCTAGCTGGGCTTTCGACTTCCTTTTAAGGAAGTGACAGGTTCCGTCCTAGCTTCGCGATGTTTACGCGCACTCGTTTCAAACAACCAAAGGAAAGCAGTTCTTAGCGCCGGTGCACACGTGCGGTCGCCACTGCGGTACCGCATTTGCGGTTTGGGTTTACGTGCCATCTGTTGGGTACTGCACACGTACCTGCGTCGACGTTGCGTTACCTCCCGCCGCTCGCCCGCCGCTCGTGCGGTTCCTCCCGTCAACGCAGCGGTACCGCAGTGTTAAAAAAACGCAATTGCGTCTCTGAGTACCTGGGATGACTTGAGCGGTGCACACGTCCGCCGTTTACCGCAAAAGCGTTAACGAAAATGGCGTCCAATTTCGAAGAAATAGACATGGAATTGTTTATTGGGGAAGTAAAGACCTATCTTGAAATATGAAATGTTGCTGCAGAAATGATTGAAGACTCATTGGGAAGTAATTAAAGAACTTACCCGAATGTTTTGGTTAATCTGCAAAGGATTTATAACATTTTCCCCTGGTACGTCTTAAATTACTATATCAATGTACCAAAATTCGTCGCATTGGTTTTAAAATATATTTTTTGTTCACGAGGTAGGCGAAAAAAGCAACATCGTCTCATTGGTTTCAAACTATAATTTTTTGTACACGAGGTTAGGGAACCGAACGCGCACAAACGTCACCGAAGCGGCACCGCAGCGTCAACGCGCAATAATAAAACTCACGTGTGCATTGATTGGCTGCGACACCGCAGCGTCGCCGCAGCGTCCAAAAAACGCAAGTGTGCACCGGCGCTTACAACGACGTAGAAAATGGGTTATATATAGGTGGGTACACGCTAGTTGTTAAATCGCTTCAACTCCTTACGTGGACGCAACGAGGTGGTTTGAAATAAAGCGACTTTAAAGAGGTTTTATACGTGGTTACACGGACGTTCTTAAAGCGCTCTAAACACTGCATCGAAGCTAAGTCGACCTAAGGTAAAGCGACATCCTCCGTGTACCTCCGGTAAATGTTTCAAGAAGCTCAAATCCTTGCAGAATTTATGGGTTTGAAGCATGATACTTCAGTGGAATCTCTTTTGCACGTTACGAAGCCCATGACTCTAAAGACTGATGGCATAGGAGAGATTGCACGGAAGGGTACCTTTTTGTAAAATGCCTAAAGACATGTTTTCACCAGAAAATAAATTTTGCGTATTTACTTACTAGACATTTCGAAATAAATCCTTACCACCGTGGGGGTTCCAGGTCGTGTCATTATAAACAATCTTTATACAAGAGCGATACTGGAAAATAGGAAGTAATTCTTCTGAATCACACTCTTCTCCATCTTCGGGATAGTAGTCCCGATAGTAGTCACAGGGTTTGCATTTAACACACAGCAGTTCTTCGGAATCGTCTATATAGGAAGATAAACAATAAATTACGACGAGAAATGAAAGGTACCTACTAGACCGTGGGTATTAACAACTCATATAATAAATAATTCATATAAAATCATATAAATCATTAATAAATCATATACAACAACGTCAAAAAGAGTGAAAGAAAAAAAAAACGTCTGCCAGACGTGGACTCGAAACTGGAACCTTTCGTCTGTTAATGGGCGCTCTGAAAACTGTACTATAACTGACTTCATACCCCACCGGCAGTGTCGGATTGGGCGGCCGGGAACCCGGCGATCCTTGGGGATGCCCCCGCTAAAGAAGGCCTTGTTAAAAAAATTGTGTGAAAAAGTTGAAATTAATTCGTATGTAAATTTCATCTGTATGTTATAGGAACACTTTTCAAATGTACGCTGATTTCTTTAAAATACGCCAGCTTGTAGAGCTCCGCCCTTTAACACCCCCCCCAATAAAGGAGGCCATTGTTTCGGAAAGAAAAACAATTTTTTTCTTAAATTTGTAATGAATTCGTCTGAAAATCTAATCGCTAAGTTGATGGGACACGTTTCAAAGTCACGCTAGCTTACAATGCTCTGTCCTGCCCCCCCCCCACCCTCCCCCACACTGCAGGAAGCCCTTGTTTAAAAAAAATTTTTTGAGAAAACTTGAAATCTTGTGAAAGTAGTATCTCTAGGTTGTCAAAAAACGTTTCAAATTCACGTAGTTTTCTTTAAAAATACTCTAGCTTTGGCACTTCCTCATTCTATAACATTTATATGCTGGAACCAATTTTAATTTTTGGCATCAATATTTGTGTTCTGTTCACTTCAGCACAGGAAAACACAAAAAGAATGATAACCTACCAGCAAATAGAACATTAAAAATGCCAAAGTACGGTATACTTACAAAATACTTATGCGTTTTTGTAGTTTTATTTGCTGTTACTTATCATTCTCGTTGCGTTTTACTGTACTTAGGTGAATAAGCATAAATCTTGATGCCGAAAATCAAAATTGGCTCCTGCATATATGTTGTTGCGAGTCTTTTGCTGCGTCAGACGGCACCACACTTACAAAGTAAATCAACTCAGCAACCCGCCGCTCTCCCTTGCAAGTGAGTTTGAATCGTGATGTATGTTAATGTTCAGGTCACGTGGTACAGCTGGGAAGCTTGAGTCAGTCGATTTTTTTGAAGGTTGAGTATTTTTTGAAGGTTTTGACGGTTTATGGAGTAGGATTCCCGTTTAAGCTCACTGGTTACCAGGAAGTATTCTTTCGAGATATTTATTATAAATAAATAAATAAATAAAAATTTTGCCGCATTAACAGCAGTGTTACCAGAAGGGCAAGCCACTTAGACTGGACTCGTAAAAGTGTTTTCCATATCATTCTTTAGTCTCTATTTAAAAAAAATTTGGTCGTTTTCAAAAAAGCCCGTAGACTTAACTTACTAAGGATGGACCTGAAGTGTGCCTGGGAACGAGCCCTGACCGCTTCGTCAGGAAGAGAGTTACACACAGATGTAACTCTAAGTGAAAAGAAATGTTTTCTGCAGTCTCAATTAGCCGATAGTACTGCCAGTTTAAATGAATGTCCGCGTGTAGTCCGGCACGGAGCAGGGTCGAAGAAGGGAAGATCAACATTCAAAAAACCCCGAACGATTTTAAATGTCAAATATATGTCTGCTTTAAGCCTGCGTAGTTCAAGGGACTCGAGTTTAGTTTTTTCCAACCTTTCTGCATAGGATAGGTTTTTTAAGTTAAGTAAGCTTGTCGTAAATTTGCGTTGAACGCGTTCTACCTTGTCAATATCTCCCAGAAGAGACGGGGACCACACCTGGCTGGCACACTCCAGCAATGGTCGAACAAACACCTTGTATGCCCAAATCTTAAAAGTATTATTCACCTTCACCTGTTCACCACTGCTAAACGGCTGAAGGCTCTTGCTACAATAAGGTCGCAGTGTTTGGTTGAATTAAGGTCTGACGTTAAGCAGACACCAAGGTCGTTAACCGAACACACGTCTGGTATATGTACATTACCAAGGTAATACTTGTGGCATGGATTTTTTTTTCCCGACATGAAAAGCTAGATACTTAGGAATAGCGAGTAGGAGCTGCCACTCTTCACTCCAATCGTGGATATAATTTAAATCACATGATACGGCTGGTGATGCGGAAAAAAAGTCAGTGATAGGTGCCCCCATCTTCAGGTCATCAATGCATTTCAGGTATCACTGCATTGCAGGTCGTTTACAAAAATTACAAAAAGAAGTCGTCGAAGCACAGAACCCTGCTGGATACCACTCTGGATGCTTGGAGATGAAGAAATGGTTTCTTTTATCACAACTCTTTGTGTCCTATTACGTCGTTAGGTACACCGATGTCAAGACCTGGGGAGAATTATTATTATTCTCGGGGAGAATGTGATTGTGTACTGGCGACTTCTTTGTCAAAATTACAAGTGACTCTAAATTATATCTGCACGCTGGTTATTTTCGTAAACTGTAGCTGGATGTTGTCAAGATCAGGGGGTGCCCTGTTTAACCTATTGGGAGAAGTGCCCGTAGCTATGCATTGCTGCACCAGCGAGTTAGACGTTACCCCCAAATTAAAATTCGATGTATGACCCGTCATTTGTTCCCGTATCTTCTGATCTAACTACCCCACATATGTGGTATTAAAATAAATACCGATGCAAACCTATTTAGTATTTACGTTGGATTTTGGACTTATCATGTCAGACTGCCTGAGTGGGGAATCAAACCCACGACCTTTGAAACTAAAGGCCGAGGTCCTACCACGTTAGCCATGCTGATAAAAAAAAAAGGCCGTGTCAATATGGCTCAGCGGTAGGACCTCGGCCTTTGGTTCGAAGGTCGTGGGTTCGATTCCCCGCTCAGGCATTCTGACATATAGGTTTGCATCTGTATTTATTTATACTCTTGTTGAGCCTTTGGCTTTCCGTCCTTTATGTGGCAGTAGGGGTAGTGTTGGAGCAGGGAATACAACGTATACCCTGCTCTTTCGGTTTTTTTAATTATTTTTTTTTTATTTTTGCGTTATTAATATCTTTTTTGATGAGAATTTTGTTCTTGTTTTCTGCAGGAGCTCTTAAAGGTCTGATGGTTAGCTGAAACCAATCTAATACTGTTTTGAGGTAACAGTGGTTGCAACTTTTCAGTAATTCCCTGAACATAGGGTAATGAGAAGAATTTTGTGAGGGCGGGCTTGGGTTCAGCCGCCGATTTCAAAGACCGAAATATTAAATTCGCAACGTAGACCACAGGTAGTTATTCTCCACACACTTCTGTTGTGTGCATTGGAATTCTCCTTCTAATATTACCTGATCGGGGATGTGCACAATTATGCGCCCTCATTAATAACAACATTAATTTTGTAGTGCGGGTCAACATAGGCTTGGCGCGAGTGGTTTGTATTTTCTTACGATAATACGCGAACACTATTTGATGATGCTGATCGTGATCAATGAACGTGGCGACATCTAAATATAGTATCCCTCCCAGTAGGGGGTAAGGCTATATTACCAGACACACGCACACACCGGCACACGCACACAAACCCGAAGTGACGTCATAACACCGCCTCCCCCCCCCCAAAAAAAAAGTTGCCCGTAAATGTTGCTCCCCAAACGTCGCTACCAAATGACGCCCCTGTGACGTCATAGCACCGACCCAAACGTCGCCCCTGATGTTGCCCCTAAATGTTGCCCCATGTGACGTCGTAACATCACCCCCAAAATTCGCCCCCCAAATGTCGCCCCCATCCAAATGTGACCCCTACCCAAATGTCGCCCCTCGTAGGTCATCCTAATTTCCATCCTCTGACGTCACTTCTCAACATGTAGCCACTATCAAGTTGAACGATGTATAAACGGAACATTGCCATTTCTTATCACATGATAGGATTCTACACCTTAGAGCCACACTGAAATTTACACAATAGGTATTACATAAAGCTGTACGCTTCCCAGACTTATACTGTGGGTACTGAGCTCCTCTGCCACGACAAGGCTGCGATAAATCAGGAGGAGGAGGGAAGTGGGGAGACGGGGTTGGTGTAGGAGGGAAGGGAAGTACATTTGAAGATTTAAAATTAAATTTTCCAAATCTATGTTCATCATCACGTGTTTTAGCAGTTTTGTGGCCAATTCGATAGTCCGTAATTCGGGTGAATCGTTCATCGTTATTGACTATCCGTCTGATTTCTTTTTTTTAATTCGTTTACCGCCACGGTTTCAACACTTCTTGATCGATTCTTTATTCTTGATCAATTTTTTTGTTATGTAACCCCTTGATTTTGACGTAATCTCTTGGGTTCCTTCTAGGTGTTAAAGAGGGCTTAACCGCAGAAAAATCAAGGTGTACCAACCGAATTATTGACGTCATATCAGCAGACACACAACTTGAACAGGAGTAAAGGGTGGGTAGGGTAGCTGAAGTTGAGGGGATAGAAAGGAGGAGGGGTTTTGTAGGATAGTTGGAGGGGGAAGAGTTGTAGTGTGGCAGAGTGAGACAGAGGAGGGAGGTGACGTTTTGTGGGACAGTTGAAGGGGGGGGGGGGGAAGCGTAGTGTGGAAGAGTTGGAAGGAAGGGGGTGACGTATCTGGAAGAGATGGAGGTGGAAGCATTTAGCAAATGGGTTCAAAGGATGGGGGCGTTCTGTGGGAGAGTTGGGGAGGGGGTGCAGTGTGGAAGAGTCGGAGGGCGTGCTACGCGGCTCTAAATCCGGTTATACTGATGTCTATTTTGTCTTCCAGACGCCATTTTCATCGTCTGGTGAGTACATTCGACCAAAGCTTTCACGACGAATTTTAGGCAGTCAAGATACCGTACTAATTTTACGCAAAGTGTTTACTGACGACAGAACCCAACCTTGAGCTCCCTTTTTAAAATGTTTCTTTAAAAAGTCAAGGTTGGGTTCTGTCGTCAGTAAACTAAGTTGTGAATGAATAAATATCATGCACGGGACACGTCTGTAAATCAGTAGCGTGCACAGACCCGCGAGAGGGCAGGGGCAACTTTAAATAAAAGGGCACAGTAAGTTTATTTTACTGGAGCTCTTTTTTTTTGCTCTCTTCTTTACCCTTTTCTGCCACTTTCTTAGCCTTTTCTGCTACTTTTACCCTTTCAGGCGGTTTTAGGCCATTCTTAGGCCTTTGGGCCTTTTCTCAGGCAACGCTGCACAGCAAATGTTGGCACAAAAGCCATTTCTTTTTTTTTAAAAAGGGCATTTTTCGAAAAGGGCAGGGGCAATGCCCCCCCCCCCCCCACACTGCTGTGCACGCCACTGCCGTAAACTACTGCAGTGCCAAAGGTGGGAAATTCAAAAGAAACCGGAAGTACAATAAAATGACTTGCCTTTTACTGGATATTGGGAGGGCCCATTGTAATGTAATACGTAGAGTATTTTAGGGTCATATAGCTTTCACGTCCCATTGGATAGGAAAAACGGCGATGTTGTCGTTTATCCTATTTGAAAATCGTTGCTCACAGCATTTTCCACATTTAACATGAAACCTTAAACTGAAACTTTGAATTTGTTTTTCAACCAGACGGTACTGTCCAACAATATTTTCAATCAGCTGATTTGTGCGCTTGTTTCCAGCAAATTTTCCCTAACGGACAAACATTTAATCCCAACAGCAAAAGAATTAACTAGTGTTTTTCGATAAAAAAAAAATAAAAAACCCAATCACTAGACTCGAATTGCAACCTTGGGCAATTAGTGTCAACATAATAAACGGGCCCTCAACATATTTTTCGAATGACCTTTTTATGGACGCGTGGAATTCCCTTAAAAAAAATTAACAATTCAGCTCCCCTGATCCGCTCCTAAGAACGTCCATTTTTTATAGACACTCTAGTGTGTCGCCGCCAAGTAATAGTAGATCATCCGATTGTAGACATCCGATTGTTAAAAAATGATTGTTGATGGAAAAAAGGCGGCCTACACTAGCAGACTGTCTTTTAACTGAAATCAACTTATACCTGATATCAGCATACTAGGTGTAAAGTCCCCATGCGGTAGAAATCTTTGCAAATCGTTTGAATCAGGTGTCTTGGGTCCAGTAACAAAGAAAAACTCAACACGAAAATGTGGGAACGTGTCCTTCATGAAGAGAAAGTGTCCTCAATAACGTTGATTTGTGTTACTGGTAACTAGTAACTAGTAACTAGTCCGCAGGCTCCCATGTTAATTCTCATAGGGTATAACGACACGTCTACAGCTGATTAGGGAAAGTTGCCAGATCTAAATTTTGGCAGACAGGTAAAGCGTCAAATGAGGAAGTGCCTTTTTCTAAAATGGGGGTTGCAGCTAGAAGCACGTGGCCCTGAAGTGGCTCGTAAGTGCAAAATTATTGTTGTAACCATTGTTTGTATTGTCATCCAACAGTCGATTATAACCTGCTTAAGTGTTACACGCTTATCGTTTCAGTACCTAATTGTCAGAATTCAGTGTTGTTGCAAATAGGTGGTTGCAAAGATGTGGTTGGAAATAGGTGGTGGTTGTTTTTATTGGGCGCATGGCAGTAGGCCGCGGCCTCAATTAAAATTCAGAATGGAATGGAATGGTTCACTAAGAGACGGAGTATCGTTTATTGCAAAGGTTTGGTCGTTTTTTTTCCCATCAAATCCAAATCGGTTTTTTTTACGGTACGCGAATTCAAAATGAATTATCTGCCTTACGACCCGAATAAAATTCTCATTACTGGTTCAATAAGACACATGGTACCTTTTATACCATAGGAACTTATTAGGTCCTTGTAATTACCATACTCTTACGCTTGTTATTAATTTATTCGGAAAGACAATAGCAAATGTGAAAATTATGAATGAGAAAATTCATAGATATAAAATACCTCCAGACAAAAAAAGGTAGAGGTGACAATTACACCGTGGGTTTTTTGGTACATTCACAGGCCCATGAAAGTTGTGATATCCACCCAAAACCAAAACTGGTATAGGAGAAACCGCCAAGTTTACAAAAACAAGGGAAAGAATTCAACCAGGGAAAGGCCGCCAAGGTTAATCCTATTAGCCAAGTTAATCGCACCGATAATACTTTGGACGTTAAATCAAAACTTGAAGATTGCTACCGCTAGTAGCAATATTCTAGTTTTCATTTAACCTTCGAATTATTAGTAGGTGCGATTAACTTGGCTAATAGGATTAACCTTGACGGCCTTTCCCTGCTTGAATGATATCACTACTTTGAAAGGCCGACCCTTTTTGTAAACTTGGCGGCTTCTCTTTTACCAGTTTTGGTTTTGGGTGGATTAGCGTTTACTGCTGGCAGCGAGAGGTGTTTCCAAGCATTAGCTGAATTTTATCTCTCATATTGTGCTAAGTGGCGATACTGATGTGTATTTTACTCCCAAGGGTTATTTTGTGACTAAAAAAACAGTTGTATTGTTTCGAAAATTCATAAGTGTGTTTATAAATCGAGGAATATTACCAGTCGTCATCCTGGAATTTATTTTAATGCCTTCATCCTCGTACTGAATCTCCAACTAACAGAATTAAGTAAAAAAAAAAAAAAAAAAAAACATAGACATTTAAATTACCGTTGGGTTGAAATTTTTGTTCCACATTTTTGTTCCAAATTTCTACTATGAAGGTACGACTCGGACTAGTGTACGTGGTTTACCACTGCTAGATCCCAACCACTGTGTGGTTAAATTGATTATTATTATTATTATATACATAAATTTGTACTACTAGAGGAAGCCCGTGCTACGCACGGAGCCGGTCATGAATTAAGTTTCCAGACCCACCCCCCCCCCCCCGCGGCCTCCACTCCCACTCCCCACTCTCAACCCCCTCACTCCCACTCCCCACTCCCCACTACCAATCCCCTCACTCCCACTCCCCACTCCCACTCCCAACTCCCCACTCCCCACTCCCACTCCCACTTTCGCACACACTGGATAAGAAACGCTTTCACGGATTAAAATTTCTTCAATCCAATTTCTGCGCACACTGGCTGACAAACGGTGATTTTTGTTGGCCTCAGTCACTGAATCTGCGCATCCAGTGGCTGAAATCGCAGGATGCAACGTTTAAATAATGTGAGCGCTGAACCATCATCTTTGATTGTAAACGACTACTTTGCAAGATAGCAATGATCAGCCTCGTGCTCATCAGTGATTGTTGTTGTCCACTTTGAAACAATTGAGCTCAGCTCTAAAAGCCTTCATCTGCGAATTAAATAAGCCAGTGCATCGTTTCCAGCTGCCATGGCCTCGAAATTAACAACGTAGCTTGGTTTGATTTAAAACTATACGCATTTAGTTGAAACATGGATTCTTTCATCTTACCCATCAACAATCAACGGTTTGGACGATAGTTTTCAATCCTTACCACGTGCACCAGGAATTGTTAGGCACCGTAGCAAAGACATTACACGTGCACGAAAACAATGAGAAGCGATTAAAGTGATTGTTGTCCTTTCCTTTAACTTTCCTTTATCAGCTCAGCCGGGTCCAGAATTATTATGTAGATATGGAAATGCGCAACAGAACATTACCAATAAAAAATTGTATTCCAAAACTATTTTGCTGATGTTGCAATTTAGTTGATAGGGATATTGTTTGACAGAGTTGTTGGCCTGTGACTTCAGAGGACATGTTTATAACAAATTTTTTTTTAAATTTCTACTTCCTAAACAGTTTTGGTGCTGTCCAAAGGGCACATTCAGAAAGTTTTGCTGCTACATAAAATGTCGTCTACCTTACACTATCGGTGCAAATTTTATTGAATGTGAACTTGAAAAAGAGTAACTTATTTGGGTAGCACAGTCGAAAATTAAAGAAGTACGTAGCAATGAGTTGGGATGTCTTCAGAGATAGCCTGGTAGAATTAAGTTCAATGAACTCTAGCTTTTGATCGTATCACGTAATCTCTTGACCTTTTAAATCATCCATGTTAAAATAACATTTCCACCGATGCCCTAGATTCGAACCAGCACATCATAACCTTCTTATATATGTATATATAAACCAACGGATTTACTGATTGAAAAAGTAGTACACAAATTCCTCGAGTTGGACGATATTCCCGTCATAGGGAGGCACTGACCACAATGATACACTTAAAACATTTCAGCAGAATTTTTGGGGGGGTTTATCGAAACGTACAAAAAATGGTGAATACTAAATGTATTGTATTTACAATTTACATGTATAATGGTTGGAAACAGCAGTAAGGTTTCACGTGGAGTAAACAGTACAGCAACACTGCAGTATCTGAAACCTTACAGGAAAGTTTTTTTGTGCGTTTCTTTGCTGTTTTGACTTCAAATCAGTTCAACCTTACCTCAAACGAGTTCGTTTTTGCTTTCTAATTCGTGATGGTTTGACATACTATTGTAATGTATGTACCGACAAAGCTATAATTTATTTCAAATAGTTTCCCGAAATTCTTAACGTAAGTCATTTGCGTTCAAGGCATTTGCGTTCATTTGCGATCCCTCTTAGTACTGTGACAAAGTTTGGACACTTTCCAGCACTCCTCGTGCTTAAAATAACTCTTTATAAGCTTCTGTTTAAATTCAGCACCTATACACATGTAAAGCAGGCATACTCTTTGACACAAGTGTCAATCGTCTAAATTTCTTTTTATGCAAGTACTTACCATCTTGTAAAGAGAGGGTAACCCCTGCAAAGTATATCAGCAAGTGAATCAAGGCCACCATGGCTAATGTTCTCTCTAAATGACGTTTAGGTATCGATGGCCGGATGCAACTTGAACTTCCCGGGTGGCTGTCCACAACCGCGACGGGTGAAATGCTTGCCAAAATTAAAGAGAAAAAAATAACTCACCAGTAATGCGACGCGACCATGTTCTAATGAAAACAAAGGAAGGGGAAAGAGTAAGGAGGGTTCAAAAGACAGAAAGAAAATCTGAATTTGGACAGGGCAAGTTTCTTGCTTTATCAAATCACACTTACTTCCAAATAAATGGCTAAGTTTGAAATTTATTTTTCAACCCAAACGATTAAAACTTCATAGTGAGGAGTTGTTAACAGAATTTAACACACTGCAGAGAAGAGTAACTCGTGAGCAACTTGAGCTGTCTGTCGCATAAGCATTCTTAAACGAAGTTTCATAATGGCCATTTATACTGTCACTAGTCAGCGTCACTCAAAACCAATTGCGGTTTTGTCAGTCGATGCCAACGAGGAAACAATAGTCAAATGTCGCCGAGCGTGAACCAATTCAATTTCTCTTATCGCTCTTTAAAAAGTTACAAGTTAGGTCTTTTTAGCATGTCTAGGAAACGATTCTGGTTTGCAGTGGCGCTAACTAGTTTCTAAACGTGCATTTTATAGTCTCTCGTCATCAATTTAACGCACTGGAGCAATCTACAAATTCTCCTCGGCGACGACCTTGAAATGCCAACAGAAACGAGGTCCACAGCAGCGAGTGCATTATAGGATAATTTCCGTTTATTTCACTTGCAAATCCTAATTGTTGATCCAATTTTACATTCCTAAATGCTAAAAGAAGGGAACCGTTGCAATTTTGATTTTAAGCAAATTGTTGCCTTTCGCGTTTAGTAATGTTATCTATTTTCGTACTAATGGATGGTGGCCTGTCTGCAGGACTGTCTTACCGCCAAACGACTTCGAATTAATTCATTAAGTTTCTTGGCTTCTTGCTCCAGCTGCAGCAAAATGAAATCAATCAACTCGCGCTAAGAATCCATGCACAGAGGCCCAATCATACACATTCTTAATAGACAACTGTAACCGTGTAAAAACTTGTTAAGGGTTCCCGCCAAGCTTTTCGGCCGTGCGAAGTCGTGATATCAAACGCCAAGCTCTTTCGCCAAGCTAATCCCACCGACTAATACTTCAAATGTTAAATGAAATAATTGAAAATTGCGCAGTAAGCAATTTTCATTTATTTCATTTAACCTTCGAACCATTACTCGGTGGGATCAGCTTGGCGAAAGAGCTTGGCGTTTGATATCACGACTTTACGCGGCCAGAAAAGCTTGGCGGCAATCTTTAACAAGTTTTGTTTTGGGGTAGATACACGCTTACACGTTTTAGCCAGTTTTTAATTCGCCCCCTTCGGGATGCAATGACTGTCGGTTTGGGGGATGGAAGCAGGTCACTAAACATCATTGTAACAAATTTCGTCCCGACTGAGCTATAGTTTTGTTGAGATATATTTGGAATTCGTTCTTTAACATTAGCAGTCACGGTAATAGCTTACAAAACCTCTAATTACACGAATAATAATTACCAATTCTCATAACAAGTTAAAAGCCTAATTGTTAACACACTTGTTCGGACACCAAAATTAGCACCATTTAAATTATCACAGAAGCTTCGCTTCGTGCGATTGCCAACAGCCGTGATGGGGTCCGTAGTATCCCCCTACATATTGTGTGTAAACTATATTGAAAATGCTTTCCGGACGAGAGTGGAGGTGGGAAATCAAGCGCGGCAGGCGTTTTCTTTTCTTGCACACGTGACGTGTACCAAATTCTGATAACTTCAATCAGTGGAGAAAAGCAGTTATTTCTAATAAGAAAAGAAGACTCGTTATCTGGAACGAACGCTAGACTCTGGAGGTTTGATGCAATGCTGCAAGAGAGAGGGGTAATTTTGCCTGGAAATTCAAATCGGGATTCCTAGGGTCTTTTATACGCAACAATCGCCATCAGCACGAGGTATCAAAAGGCCCTTCTACTCCCGAAAATGGATGGGATGGCTGAGGTCAGGCTCGACGTATGGATAGTGCAGGTGCTAAAACATTAGGCCACTTTACGAACACTAGACTTAAGTAAAATAACGTCCCCACTGTAAGACGATTTTTTATTGATACCAACACGTAAAAGCTGACCAGAAGCTTTATACATTCAGTGTTACCGTGCTGCTTGATATAGAAAAAAATACTGCAACGCAACACAGTTTTGCTTTATTACAACATGCAATTTTATTGTCTTTCAACTCGGTCAGCTAATAATTACGTACGGGGGCTAATATGGACCGTTACAGTAGTCCTCTTGGCAAAAGCATATCATTCCGATACCAGGGGTGTTCACACATCCGTCTCCTGTCCCACTGGGTCCGCAGCCAAGGAATGTGACGTCTAAAAATAAAATGGGAAAAATTACAAATAATAGTCGAACGAACCATAATTCGAACTCCAATTCCAAGGAAAAAGGACTGTTCTTATTCCTTGGTAACGTCAGTAAGTGAACACAATTTGTGCCATGAGTAGCAATTTGTGCGACTGCGCATGTGCGTGTTTGCATGCGGATGTGCGTGTTTGCGAGCGAATGTGCATGAGTGCATGTGTGTGTATTTTAAATGACAAATTTGTAGGGGTTTTGCTGTTTATGTCGTTTTTTTTTTTCTGTTTGTGTTTGTTGGTTCATGTTTTAGTTCTGTTTAATGTGAGTGTCTGTGTTCGTATTTTGCACGTTTATTTCTATTTTGTGCAATATCCAACCGTTCTGTTTATAAGGCTGGCGCATGAGTTTGACTAAGTGAACGTGGATAACTGCAAGATTTCTTGTTAAACAAATCACTTTCCAGCCAGATTTCTACCTGCGAAGACGTCTTCTGACTAACTTCTTTCTACTCCTGTGGCTTAAGCTTTGGGCTTAATGTGTAACCTTTGATGACTAGGTCAATTCGACTTAATAGTCCATAACCTTTGCCTTTATTTTGTTCCAGTGAGAACATACTAGGACATTTCTATATCTTGCTTCGTAATTTTGTAAGCGATTGCCATCATGATGTTTAAGTTATTATTTAAATTAGCTTCAATATAAACTAACCCTCAACATGTTAGGCATCTAGTAACGCCACGTCACACTGAGGCAGTCCTCATTCAGCATTTTATTGGTCATACTTTAATGTTGTCGAGGCATTGCCTTCTTTTTAGCACTGGGGAATAGTATCCAGGACTAACCCGTAACCACTAGACTAATGTCGTTCTTTAAGATACTTTCTAGTAAGTGTTCTTATTAACGAACCTTACTCTGGGTTGGTTGAGGCTTCCCTCCTCTAGCTATTTCGTCAAGGTGACGAAACCTGGTTTCAAATTTAAGGTTAGGCCTTTAGGGATCAGGCCGGGTTTTAATCAAGTGTTGCTAAAGGGTTCAGATTTGCTAGGCGTTAAATAAAAATAAAATGCACAAACTAAAAAATAAGCGAACTAGTTTTTAAAAAGGCAAAACACGTGAAGACAGGAAAAGCAAGGCAAAGGCGTGAACACGCAATTCTAAATAGTTTATGATCTGATATAGGTCTAGCATCAGTTGCATAATGGCGTTGGTAAACATGGATTGAATAAATCTAAAAAGGAGACGAACCACACGCAAAACGGCAATAAATCGAATCAAAAGCAAGACATTTTGGCAAAAGATAGTGCTGAAGGAGAGGTAGCTCAATTAATGACTAAAGGCGAAATGCTTATTCCGTATCTGTTGGAGCTATCGGATTGGTTTCCCAATCTTGCCTCCAACTTACTGCCTTAAGTAATTGTTTGTTACTCAGTGTATCTACTTTGTAGCACCTAACTTCCACTCACATTGGGCGGAGTTTGGACAGAGCGTGGTAAAGTTTTCAAAGGGCCTTAACAAGTTGCAATTGTAGAGAAGAGGGTCTTGTGGAGCTGGGAATAGTCACTGGAAGACTTAGACTATAGAGTGATTCAGGCTGTATGGATGGATTTTGATGCTATCTCTCTGTCGTCTCTCAGTCAGTTCCGGCCGAGGTATGAGAGACACGGTAAGTATGGTATACAACAAAGTTAATGTTCCACAAACTCATTTATTCTATGGCATTCTGAACATCTACAGCGTCGCTTTGTCCTTGTCGCTTTTCAGTCCCATCCAGGATCGCTTGGGGGGGGGGGGGGGATTCAGGCTTAATGGCGCGTCGACAGCTTGGTCATTAGCGCCAAGGTCGCTTTGGTCCATCCTTGTCTATCCTTACATCGTTATGCATCCTGACAACAAATTCACGGGTAGGACCGTTGCATATCTGAAGGTTGGTTCCCCATCCCCTAAGGGATATCGTTGTTTCCTACTTCTGCATGAGTAATTTCTGTATGAGGTAAGATAACGGGCCTAAAAGCAATGGCGTAGACTAAAAAAGTGTACATATCCTACCCTTGTTTCTGTTACGATCAGGGGTGAGAGGGAAAACAAGCGAAAGTAGAGGGGCCCGACGCAACAATGTCAGCGCAACAATGTGATATTGCTCTCCAGAAAGACATGAATAGTATTACAAATCAAGGTGCTACAAAGGCAAACAACGAAGGTAAATATAAAAGGCTCCGCCGAAGACTTAATTACTGTTGCAAGTTAAAAATCCATTTCGTAAATACGTAACAAAAGGAGACATAGTACTATCACTTACTGCTACATAAATTTATTGGTTAATGGTATGAGGCGCCTCGAATGACTGACGGTCTTGGATGGAAAGTAAAGGAGTAAAGGAAGTAAAGTAAAGTAAGTAAAGGAGAAGAGTAAAAGTGAGTTTAAGAGTCGGGGAGTGAAAGGGTTAGGTGTCAATTCCCACATACACCCTCCCCCTCCATTGACAAAGGAGTAAGAGGGCAACAAGGGGGGTAAGGATCAACCCTTTAAAACATATATAGGTTAAAGATTAGCATAACTCAACAAGAAGTATAAAAAGAAAGGGTTATTCGATCATAGTACTTCTGTTTAACATTAAATTAACCAAAGATAAATTACTAGGCGTTAGATTCCACACCTGGATTAAAAGGGAACAACATTGAACAAAGGGGGCAAGATAAGAATTTCAAGTGTTTGGACCTAGTGGTGGCAGAGAGGCAGTTCACCCAGTCTATTGCCGTCCGACTACCGGACTGTGTGTTGTAAGGACCTTCCAAGACAGTTGTACACCCAAACTCTAAGAACATACGGGTGATTCTCAGATAATGTCAAATTTACACTTTTGAAAAATTGGAATTTTTTTTATCACAAAACTGTTTAATTTTTGTAATTTCTGCGTGTAGAATAGCTATTTTGCATGAATTTATGACTTGCAAAGAAACAAATTTCACCAATAAAAAGTTATGGGCCTTAGAATAGTGTTGAATGTGAAAAAAACGTCATTACCATCACCTCTGTTTTATGGCTGCTTTCAACAGTTCTTTGACTTGCATGGGTTGACGTTTTGATAGATTTGTGTAACCAACCACCATGTAAATGAAAATCAAGGAGAAACTTCAATTGGCTGAATAAGAACCGTTAAACAGTTTATTTTTTGGCTGCAATATTGTAATTTTCCAAATTTTACTTCAAAAAGTTGTCTTTATTGACTTATTCTGATGCCAAGAAGACAATTAAGTAATTTTATTATTGTTCGCCCTATAATATAATGAAACTGTTTCTGAGCCGTAACGCCCAGTGATGATTGTGAAGGACTTGAAAGGCGATGAAAACATGCACTGTTATGGTAATGACATTAACTGTGATGGTAATGACTAGCTCTATGGGAATAACATTGGAACTGAAATTTCAGTTAAATCGATTTGAAATTCAAGTGTTTATAACTAACTGGAAATATCCTACAAGCTTTACAGTAAAGTTTTTTAGTTAAAAAAACCTTCATTCAGTGACCTCTCCCCCTCCCCTCCCCGCACAATATCTACGTATTACCAACACGTTAAATCATTACCATAACGATTTTTGTTGCTGAAATGATGGTAATGATGCGTGATGGTATACGATCTGACAGATTCCGCAACTTTCTATTTAAATCACCAAGAAGATGTTAAGGTTAAAGTTAGTTTCCGTTACGTACATGTTCAATACAAGTACGTAAGGTAATTTCCTGGGTTTACAAGCTTACGTAACTATTTCGTACAGGGTATGGTAATGATGGTTCTTATTTATACCCTCCTGATTCTAGCCTTTTGTTGCTTTCCCTACAGAAAACGATGAGTTCGTGCTGCCGAATTGTTGTGTGATGCGTCAGTTCTATGGCCAATAATGCTTGTAGCAGTATCATAAGTCTAACATCTAGTGGCGACTAGGACAATTAACAATGAGCGTTAGGGTAATGATGGTAGAAGTTTGGGACAGGCATAAAAATGGCAAATTACAAACATTCAGGACTATTGGCATAATAGCAGCAGATTTTAAATATTCAACACTTTTTGAAAATGGAATGCAAGGACTTGTACAGAATTGTGCATCGTTATACTATAACCAGCCCTGCGTGCATTTGACATCTATTTACTTGCTCTTCTCTCTACAATTGTGGTGTCATATTGATTAAAAAATTGCGATATTTTGATGTTGAGCGCATTAACCCGTATTACAACCAGTTACAATGTTACAATGTTACAATTTACATTACATTTACCGTTACACTTCTTTCTTAAGCAATTTTCACAGCTTGGATTTGTCTTCTCACCGAAAACTCTTCTAACCAACAGTTTAGCTTTTATTTATGTTTTCTCACAGTGACAACCGCAAATAATCACACTTTATGATTTATATGTTTCGCCACTACGAGCGAAGCAAGCAATTTTTAAAAGAAAAACCTTGGCGAAACGGAATTAGTAATGGGAATTCCCACTTCGCCGTAGCTTAAGCAGGTGCTTAATTTTCGGAGAAACTGGATTCGTCGAAACAGGTTCCTAAAACCCAGCCCTCACAATTAAAAGATCCATCATTAAATACAGAGATTGAAATAATTTTTTTTAGAGCAGCTGAAACTCCGGCGCCAAATAGGGACCTGTGCGAAATAGATACTCGGTGACAAAGAGGGGAAATCCGACAAGTGTAACATTTTTTTAATACATTGGTCATTGTCTGCATCCACTGCCTATAGTTTACCTTTTTCGTTCATGTTTCCTACTATTTTATAGCAAGACCCCGGCGTTTCGAGAAAGCCTAAGGCTTCAGCGAAATTGTTCCCCAATTGTTCTCCATTTCTTCCTGGTACTGTCATCCTAATGAAATGGCCGGCGTCTCTGCCGAATGTCATGTTCGTGCAAGTTGCAAAATGGCGTTCTAACCAATCTTCGGCACAATCTTCGCACTGATAACAGGTAATGGCTCCAACTGAAAAGAAATTAAAATTCTGTGATCTCGGAATTAACAGGATTACTGTTAAATATAAATTATTGAGACAATCTGCCCCCTCTAGATTACACACATCGTTTCTATCCCCTCTAGATTAGCTCGCCGGTTATCCCTCTGTGTTGAGGAGCTCTAGTACAGAATTGTGCATCGTTATACTATAACCAGCCTTGCGTGCGTTTGCCGCTCTTTTATTTACTTGTTCTAATTCTCTCTACAATTGTGGTGTCATACTGATTAAAGAATTGCGATATTTTGATGTTGAGCGCACTAACCCGTATTACAACCGGTTACAATGTTACAATTTACATTACAGTTACCGTTACAATTCTTTCATAAGCAATTTTCACCCAGATGTCTGAAGTAAAAGATATTACAAAGCAAATCGTCAAGTGCGCCGTAAAAAAAGGTTACATGATTGAGTTTCACTTTACTTGTTAAAATGTACACCGGATAAAAATTGTTGATTTTTAATTTAAATAATGAAATGTAGAATTGAGAAAATTACATCTGTTTAAGTGCACGAATTAAAAATGTTCTTAAAGCACAACGCTCAAGATGCAATTTTTTAAATTCTACATTTCATTATTTCAATTAAACATCATCAATTCTTATCCGGGTACATTTTAACAAGTAATTAAGAGAACTTCACTCATCTAACCCTTTTTTTTACGGCACTCTTGACTTATTTGTTAGTAATCCGTGTTACTTTTTGTATGGCATGCAGTAATTTCGACTGAAAACTGGAATTAATGTTACTTTAAATTTATTATACATATATGCCAAACACTGAGTATTAATAAACTAGTTCGGAATAAGGATAATGCTGGTGAATAATTGTTGGCTCAGCAGCATTGTTAGCTTTTCTTTATTCTTCAGTCTATGCCATGCAGCTGGTCTATAGTTTCCGTGTATCTAGACACACGCTAGTGTGTCGCGCCATGTTAGGCAAAAATTCAGTTGTCGAGGTTATAAACCATTGTAGCGCGGCGTCATAGCGCCAGTGTCTTATATCTTGAAGCATAGTTCGACACATTTCAGGTACTTGAGGAAAAATAATAATGCGGTACAAAAGCTTAAATTGTGTTGAAATCAAGAGCAATGACCCACCTGACAGAAATTAACTCGTGTAGGAATGCCAGCTAAGCTGCTTTCAATGCAAAATCGGACCCTCAATAACGTTGAAAATGTGTAACTAGCTAGCTGGCTAATTCTAGTCCGCTCATCCTCATGTTAATTTCCGTAGGGTGATTATTCATTGATACCGAGATAACGGGAAGGCTTCCAGTTATGAAATTGGACGAATGGCTACAGTACGATACAAACTGCGTACCTTTTATGGTTTGGAGCCTAGGGGTGTACCGAGGATGGCGTGGGATGGCGCGTAAGTACGAAAATATTCTTATAAAAATATATTGCGGGCATCGTTTCTCATTGGACAGCCAAAGTTCGGACAATGACAACGTGTATACTGACGTGCATGCCTAGACACACACTAGTGTAGCACGATGAATCTAAACAACGTTGCCAAAGAAATTGTATTCACGTCCAATTCACAAAAAATAAACCATCTCTATAAAACAAAGCAAAATAAACAAAGGCAAAAACTGGTGAAGAGGCCACCAAGTTGAGAGTGGTTCAGCCCTTTAGAGGAGTGATAGCAACACACCAAAACTGACGAAATAAAACAAATTACAACAAAATTAAAACCAAACCAAAAACCTATAAAGATGTGACCAAGTTGGGAATGGTTCGACCTATAGGCAAAGGTAGTAGCAAATTGTTGAAACCAATTTCTTGCTGACATGCCACTTTATTACACATCTGCACGGTAGCGGAGTTGAGTCTAATACACAATTCAAAAAAAAGGACTGATATCATATCAAAAACTAAAACTGGTAAAAGAGGCCGCCAAGTTCCGAATGGTTCGGCCCTTCAAAGGAGTGATATCAACACACCAAAACATTCGCCAACTTAATCGCACCGAATAATACTTTGGACGTTAAATGAAAACTTGAACATTGCTACCGAAATTAGCAATGTTCTAGTTTGGCAATAGTTTTAACCTTCGAACTATTAAGCTGTGCGATTAGCTTGGCGAATGTTTTGGTGTGTTGATATCACTCCTTTGAAGGGCCGAACCATTCGGAACTTGGCGGCCCCTTTTACCAGTTTTAGTTTTTGATATGATTTCTAGTGTGCTAGTGATGTAGTTGTTTTAGTAATAGTGTGTGTAATAGTAATAGTAATAGTAATAGTAATAGTAATAGTAATAGTAAT
>JAHWFP010017113.1:51140-62528 GCA_023313725.1 Lithobius niger | reverse complement strand
GTAATAGTAATAGTAATAGTAATAGTAATAGTAATAGTAATAGTAATAGTAATAGTGTGTTGTGGTGCTGGTAGTCAATATCGGCTAGAGCTCCGTAATCAATCAATCAATCTTGCGGCTTGGATTTGATCATTGGCATTGTTCCCTTATTCTAAGGTTTAAAACAAAGGAAGCACGTTTGGGCTTCGTCGGGCAGATGACCGGAAGCGGTTAATGCTCGCTACAAAACCCTTTGAACCCCTTTTAAGGTTTAAAACATTGTAAAATAATAAAACTGATCGTTCAGGGTCCCGTAACTCTGGAATGGCTTCATCAATTGAAAAAATGGTCTCTTTGAGGGTGAAGGACAACGAAATTTCTGGCTTAGAGCATATTTCAGATTTTAGGTAGATGCAGCAGTTTTTTTTTTCTTACAAGGTGGCAGAACAAGAATAGCAAGAAGAAGAACAAGCAGTGAACAGTTTTCAAATTTACGTTTGGCTCCCTACCTTTACTCTTGCACAGAATTGCATAATTTTTAGGTATAAACATACTTTCCATACCTGTCTACTATCTGGCCAAGTTTGGTCGAAGTATATTCAACAGGAACGGAGATGTTAAAAGGACATACCCTCTCACTAGTTTCGAGCATCCTGCTCGAAATAGCTTTTGCGACATTTACATAGGTTAGAGTGAATGTAGCGAAGCGTACTCTGTTCTGTTTTGATCCTTGACCGTCAAATGTTTTGCCATTACTGTATAATCAGCTGGCAAACTTTGATTGTTGTTGACTTTTTCTGTTATTTACTGTTGTACTGTTACTTCCTTTTGGTAGTTAGCTATTCAGTATTTAACCTTTTTCAATGTAATGCTTATTCTACTGATATAGTTAACGTGTTGTCTACCATGTTTTGGCTGCAATTCAATTCAGATGGTATTAACGGACGTCAAATTTCAAAATGTTAGTTGGTTGGTTGGTCCGTTGGTTGCACTCTTATAGTTTGGGTGGAGCCCAAACGAAAGGCTGGATTGGAATGAAATTTGGTACATCGCTTTATACCCCCCAAAATTATTGCTGAGCCAAAATGTGACGTAAATCGCACAATTATTATGGAAAAAAATTACAATTTCTCGAATTTATTTCCAACACTCACCATTGTAAATTTGGAATCCTAAATAGTTAAGGAATTTCGACGAAGCATACACCATGCTGGTGGTAGTCAAGTGAACTTTAGAAAACACAGCAGATTAAATTTTGGTTGCTTCTTTCTAGCTAATAACCTTTTTCGACGTAACTCAATGAATTAATAACAGTTTATCCTTGCATTTACTCGCTACAGGAAGAAATGCAACCATAAAAAATAAAAGGATTTCATTAACGACAAACATTAGTTTCATTTTTTGCAAAAAGAATGCATGGAGTAATTCAACACGGCGACAATTATAGTCGTTTACATTAGCGATGGGAATTCCGTATATGAAACCTAAAATCGTCGTATCAAGGTGAAGCAGTATATATAAAACGAAAGTCTAGAGCAGACGACGCGTTTACACCACAGCACGAAACAATAGTATGCCTGTCTCTAATAGTTTAAAGATTCCTCGTTGCCACGGTAATGAGAAGTCTCGAAACCGAAGCCGTATCGCATGAAGGGATAGGCCTAACTCGTACCCGACTGAGCTGATACTTACGAAATAAAACCGCCAGGAAAAAAATTAGGCCTCAACGCAAAAACTTAGGCCTAAAACCTAAAACTAGGCATAAAATCTATCACATTTTTAACCTACAATTGTGATGGTTATTGTTTACGTACGGGATTGCTGTTGCAGTGGTAGTAGAGGTGTACGCCGCAACATTTTCGTTGGTGCAAGTGTCAAGTTTTATACCTTACGGCAGCATCGTGAACCTTTTACATCTTTGGATTGAATTATTGTATTGATGATTGTTTGGCTTGTAGTTAAATGCCTTATTATCAATTATTTAATATACGGACTACACTTTGCACAGCAGTTCCTATAAACAATGTAAGAATTATTGGTCGTGGCAGCTTAAACAGCGGTTGCAATATGAGTCGTTTTCTTTTTAGTCGGCAGCGATGGTGTGGGCTGTGAAAAGAGGCTACAAATAACTAAACAGAAAATAGATGCAGGAGTAAACGAAAGCCTATTAAAATAAATATGACAGGTAGCTTAGGCCTATACTTGAAAAAAAAAAGCTAAAATAAGAAAAAGGCTTCGCTCCATTATATCGACAGTGCAACGGATGACGCCCTATAGTCACGGGTTGTTTTTCATTGTTGCAGGATTAGATTAGATTCAATATTGATTCGAGGCAATAAAGTGCCAATGTTGCTATTTTTAAGCAATTCAACTTAACTCACGAAGCTCGCATTTAAGAAATAAATAAGTCATTTAATTGTGTCAACCGCCTAACTTTGAGGCCTTTGCGTCATATCGTTTTAAAGTTGAAGATTTAACTGGCAGCCAGGGCAGTTTTAGTTTGATTCTCAACAACGCATCGGCTTTTCGCTGGCAATGTTACTTTCCACGCGTCCGGGGGGGGGGGTTCGAAACCGTGCTACAAAACGTACGATCACTTTATTATTAAGGTATGATTATTTTATTGCTTTGCATAGCGCCATAAAGAAGAAACCTTTGCAGAAAATAGCAACTAAATAAAAGAAATTCGTAGATTTATATGCCCCCTCGCCAGTTTTTTGGAAGGTGCTTTCCTACACTTTCCTTCCCTGCCTCTCCCTCGTTAGTTACGCTACAGCTCGTCGATAACGTGTAGGCTGTATACTTTCGAATAATATCACAGCTATAGCTTACTACTAGCTTGTATACTTTAAGTGGTGGCGTGTACATTACTATTAACTTTACTTGTGACAGTGCATTCTAGCACAGGGTTCAAAGAGTTTTAGCGAGCGTGTAACCGCTTAGGGTAATCAGCCCGACGAAGCCCTTTGGCCCTATGTCCGCAGCATCCGGATTCCCCGTGTATTCTAGCTCGATCCCGTCTGACACCCTTTAAGCATTGTTACTCGATTCCGAATTGCCCCATCACCGTTCAAGCAGCGAAAACTCAACAACGAGCATTAGCCCCTTCAGACAACAACCAATAAAAATGTTTCGTGTCCACAACAGCATTGTTGCTTGAAATGAGAAATTGCCCCAACAGATAATAACTAAAATGTTGTAACTCTTGGAACGTCGTGTAAGCTGGTGCTGTTTAAGCAATGTTGCTCGATTTCGTATGCCCCATCACCGTTCAAGCAACGAAAACCTAGCGACGAATACCCACTTCAGACAACAAACATTACACATTTTGAAGAGCTGTTTTACAGCAGACCTTTAGGAACGGTTCGATCGACGTTGTTTCACGGACAATCTCATTGCTGAGGAATTTGCTATTAAGCCCCCCCCCCCCCTTACTAAGCGACCAAGCCGCGCGACCAGGTCGCTGCGGCCAATGAGAATGCTTATGGTATATGTAGCACCACGCCCTTGGCCGCCTCGATCAGTCAGAAGCAGCGGCCACTGGGATCCCGGGCGGCGCGCAAGCGACCACAGGGCGACCAAATTGCTCCGTGTTCATTTTTTACCACGTGATCGAGAAATCAATGAAAAAATAACGTGGCCTTGTGGCACGTCGCTGTGGTTTTTGACTGCGTCGACCACTGGCCGCACGACTTGGCCGCCCAGTGCGCTGGTGCTTTAAATTGTTATCACGATCGGGATATTCAGCTAGATAAATAGGTTCAAGGGAATTGTAATGGATAACGACCGAAAACCACAGGGCCTTAGGGCTTCGTCAGGCAGATGACCGGTAGTGGTTAACGCTTGCTAAATCCATTTGGACCGAAAACCTCAAGACATTATAAGACAATGCCCGCAGGCGACGGCCCGCCCATGGGACATCTAAATAATAATTCTGGAGGCCGGCTAAAAGGAAGGCTAAAAGGAAAACCGGAAGGACAACAATCACTTCTCCTCTCCTCACTCCCGCATTGAAAATGCACTCTCCCAACTCTACCTGCATGGACACAGGAGGCAGGCATGAGTGGTTGATCAACTCAATAAAGGTTCAATCTGACAAGTCGTCGGGTCGACAATCACTTCTCCCCTCCTCGCGCCCGCATTGCAAACGCGCTCTCCTATTCTACCTGCATTGAAAGTACCGGACAGTGCCGGGAAAATGTCCCGGGAAATGTGTCCGTAAACTTAATATGATCGGCCCCGTGCATAGCACGGGCTTCCTCTAGTTGTTTTATAATACCCTGAGTCATTACCGTTTAAATCCAACAGTCATTGCTTCACTGTCTTTGGTTGCTGGACGGTATAGCAGAACTGAGCCCAACTGTTTGCAGAAGAACTGGTTGGTGACTGAAAAGGGAATTAAGCGAACTATCACATTCCTTTAGCAAGAATGGGATCTATTCTGTAACATTCTGGGCAATATCTCGGCCTGTATGATCGCAGGTGTCCCGGTTCCTATTCTGGGATTGCCCCTTCCCTTACTTGATTTCTTACTGGTCATCACAAATATCACTGGGCTGATTCCCACATAAACATGAATAATGCTTCAAATTTTCGATTCTTATTGTGTGAATCAGAGTTGGGTGTTCGCTACCAAAAGCAGCTTTTTGCCTTCGTTTTAAAAACATGGTAAAAACATGGTTTTTATCTTTTTATTCCGGTTATTATAAAGCATCTTCTTCATAAGCTTATTTTCACAGTAAAAAGATATTCTGCTCACAATACATCTTTGCAAATTTTCGACATTCAGTTGCATAAATTTGCATAGATATTATGAGAAGAATATCTTTTACTGTGAAAATGAGCGTATGAAAGGTAATTAAGAAGTGAATACGAATTTTCAAAGTAAACGATGTGACGTTTTCAAGGGGAGCTTTTATAATTTGTCAATATAAGGCATTTGTCCTTTTTTTTTTTTTACTTCAAATACATTTTTTCATATTTTCGGCGAAAGGGGCGAAACCATGGAAAAAAAACTGGTTTTAACCACTTGGTGGCAGAAACCTGCCCACCCTGGTATAAATCTTTTTAAAAAATCGAAAATTAAAAAATTCTTCGTGTTTAGGTGGGAGTTCATTTGGAGTCAGCCGAGTGACCTTTGTGGTAACCTTCATACCTCCACATTCTAGGCAGATATTTCAACTTTTTTTCTACTTCTGAAACAATATCCTAATGAAACAGAAAAAAAATCCCCGTTATACTGAAAATATATCTCGTGTGATAGATATACATTTTCCCGTCTGGTAATACATTTTCTTCTATCTGTTTGGTTTTCGATCCTACGTTAAAAGATAATACGCAAAGTAAATACTACTTAGAAAATATAAGCAGTTCTGATTAGTGATCAGTATAAATGTTGGCACCAGTTATGGCAGAGGGTGGGAAACACTAATTGTTCTGCATGAGGCGACAGGGCCAAAGAATCGTTCACGTTTTCATAAAAGCATGAAATCGGCATGATGAATGTGCATGCTTGTAAGATCATTTTCAGATATACCCAGGAGCCCTTAAATCCAAGATGGCTGTCAAAATGATGGTTGAAAACTTTTTTGGGGGCTGTAACTCTTTAACCGTCAAAAAGCATAATGTGAAACAAAAACCTAACCTACTTAGTTCTGGACAGGAAATGTGTAAGCAACCATTCAACCCCAAAAAGGTATTTCAAATATTTCCCCCTTAATGCGCGCGAATGCTGTTTTTTTTTTTTTTTTCAATTAGTTGTTATAGTGATTTCCGGGTTGAAAGTGCATTCATTATGCTTTTGATTAGTTGGCGGCTGCGGAGTTACAGCCCCAAAAAAGTTTTCAACCATCATTTTGACCGCCATCTTGGATTTAAGGGATCCTGGGTAAATTTTGAAGTGGCTCCATATTTAAAAGTGATCTCACAGACATGCGCATTCATCATGTCGATTTCCATTCTTTTATAAAAAAAATCTCTTCCGCCTCACTATACCTTGCCCACCAGGCACGACGTCAATTATACAGGAAACGATATCGGCTAGTCCAAAGTAATTCGAATAAAAAATCTTAAATCTTACCACTTCTGTGGTCTGTCGATGATCTGTCGCTAAAACTTCTTAATTTTTCATGGTAAAAAGATTATTTTTTTTAATTACCAAAGTTAGTTGAAATTAAAATTAATATCCACCAACTTACCATTCTTCAAAGAGCATACCAGCAAGCAAATTAGCATATTAATAAACAGTATCATTGTGAAGGAGTCTCCTGAAAAAAACAAGAAATCTACAGCAAACGGAGTTCTTAGCAGAGTAGTGTGTGGTGGCTATCGACAAATGTTAGACCTATCACCTTGTACTGAAGGAGGGCGGACCCTGATGACCTTAAATTATTTTGATCGGATTTCCGGCTGCAAAGGTTGTCACTAAAGGTTTAATACAAACTGTGTTTTAAAGTAGTGAGGAGTAGATGAAGAAAATAAAAGAAGGAATCTGATTTTATGTAAACAGTTTCGTTCGGACATATTATTTGTGTAAAAGAGTATATTGAAAACAAATGTTGGTCCCTCTTAACTCGATCTAACATCACGTACATAAATCTATACACAAACTCATTTCTCTACCGCCACTGCACGAAATGTAGGTCTTTCCTGATTTAGTTACATTATGTAATTTGAAACTTGGCCAAAGTGAGCGTTGTAATCTGTCATCTGCTACAACAGTCCAACGCTTCTTCGTTTCGGAACTCTTTACTCTTAGTGATATTCTAATCATATAAAAAACCAAACTGGTAAAAGGGGCCGCCAAGTTCTGAATGTTTCAGCCCGTCAAAGGAGTGATATCAACACACCAAAACATTCGCCAGCCTAATCGCACCGAGTAACAGTTTGAAGGTTATACGAAAACTAGAACTTTGCTACTTTTGGTAGCAATGTTCAAGTTTTTATTTAACGTCCAAAGTATTATTCGATGCGATTAAGTTGGCGAATGTTTTGGTGTGTTGATATCACTCCTTTGAAGGGCCGAACCATTCGGAATTTGACGGCCCCTTTTACCAGTTCTGGTTTTTGATATGATATCACTCCTTTTTTTTTAATTGTGTATTGACTCAACTCCACTACTGTGCAGATGTGTAATAAAGTGCCACGTCAACAAGAAATTGGTTTTCAACAATTTGCTACTACCTTTTGCCTATAGGCCGAACCACTCTCAGCTTGGTCACCTCTTTATAGGTTTTTGGTTTGGTTTTAATTTTGTTGCAATTTATTTTATTTAGTTAGATTTGGTATGTTGATATCACTCCTTTGAAGGTCCGAACCACTGTCAACTTGGTGGCCTCTTTACCAGTTTTTGGATTTGTTTATTTTGCTTTATTATTACAGTTGGTTTATTTTTCGTGAATTGGACTTGAATACAATTTCTTTGCAACGTTGTTTAGAATTATCGTGATACACTAGTATGTGTCTAGGCACGCACATCAGTACACACGTTCTCATTGTTCGAACTTTGGCCGTCCAGAGTATAAATTAGTATAAGTATAATTCAATCATATAACCCCCTTTTTTACGGCATACTTGACGTTTTTGTTTGTAATCTCGATATCGATGAATAATCACCCTACGAGATTTAACCTGGGGATGAGCGGACTAGCTAGCTAGCTAGTAGTAACACATTTTCAACGTTATTGAGGGTCAGATTTTGCATTGAAAGCAGCTTAGCTGGTATTCCTAAACGAGGTAATTTTTGTCAGGTAGTTCATTGCTCTCGATTTCAACACAATTTAAGCTTTTGTACCGGATTATTATTTTTCCCCAAGTACCTGAAATGTGCCCACTATGCTTCAAGATATAAGACACTGACGCTATGGCGTCGCGCTACAGTGGTTTACAACCTCGACAATTGAATAGATGTGATGTTTGTTGTGATGTTTGTTGCCTAACTTGGCGCGACACACTAGCGTGTGTCTAGGTAAATAAAAGCAATCATGCCCATACTTGATTGTTACAAACGTTGGTATAAATTCGAATCTGGCTGTTGCAGACATAGGGCCTTAGGGCTTCGGGCCGATGACCAGGAGTGGTTAACGCTCGTTAAACCCTTTTTTTTTATAAATTCGCAAACTCTAGCAACGGTACGGGAGATATTGTTGTAAGTGGCGGTTAATTAGTTAACCCTACACTTAAAACACTGCCCCCGTGGCCGTAGAATCATAAATATTCGGATAAAAATTGGTGATTTTTAATTGGAATAATCAAATGTACAATTCAGAAAATTGCATCTGTTTAAGTGCTGTTGTGCTTTACTAATCATATACGTTACGTAAAGCACAACAGCACATAAACAGATGCAATTTTCTGAATTGTACATTTGATTATTTCATTTAAAAATCACCAGTTTTTATCCGTGTACATTTTAACAAGTAAAATGAAACTTCAATCATATAACCCCCTGTTTTTACGGCACACTTGACGCTTTTGTTTGTAATAACATATTCATTCTACCTATTTTTTTCCAATATGTTGATCTGTATTGAGCGTTATTAAATTTTACGCTTACGCGCTATTATTATCAGTGGAACTCGCGCTGATCGTCTTCAGTGATAACTAGACTTGTCTCACGGTCCAGAGCGACCTGATGGGCATTTTAGCATTTAGATAAAACCACCGGCCATTAGGCTACCGGAAGTCGACTAGGATGGCAAAAACTGAAAAGCTTCTCAGATCGCTCTGGACAAGGTAGGGGTACAAATAGTGACTTAGAACGTGAGACAGTTCAAGCCCAAGTTCCATTAATGATAATGGTGATTATTAAAAAAAAAAAAAAAACGGTTTTTTTTACGATATGACTTCTGGTGGTTTCACCCTTTTCATTATATTAAAGTCTGTATCCCTGTGACGTACGAGCGACGGACGACGGACGACGTAAGGCCTCTCCAGACAGAAGAAAATTTCGTGCGAAGCTATGCGTGACTACGTGCCTACAAGGTCAAAATTGCAGCAATCGTGTGGTTAGTGTTGCGTTAAGGACAAATATTGAAGTTTTTTTTACACCATAGTGCGTCGGCGTGCAGCCGCGAGCAGCCATTCTGGTTCGTATCAGAACTCTTTATTTCTGTATTCTAATAAAATAAAGAAAATGTCCGCGTGTGTCTTTTAACGTTACCTCTGTTTAGTTGACGGACGTCGTAATAACAGGATGTGCATCTTGGGAATTTATTATTATTATTAGCGTTTCTTTTTAAGAGAAATGGAATTGCAGTCCTGGGATCCTACGACGGGTGTTTTTTATTTAGTTTCTTTTAATTTAATGTTTTAAGTGTTAAAACCAAGGACATCGGTCCCAAAAAGCAATAATCCAGACTGGACAATAAAATAGTTTTAAGTTGCGACACGCAAGAAAAGAAACCTTGGCTAACTTCTAGAACTTAACGAAGTATTCATTAACCTGCCAAGTGAGCGAAATCTAAAACACTACTGAAGTTGGATTTGTGCTTTCGTTTGTAATGTTGTTTATTTGGAAAATGATGGTGTTCGCAATTTGTTTCAAATTGGTTGATATTTCAGACCATGGAACATTAGTACATGAAATTCATTCGACCACATTCGCAGTTTTCCGTTGGGTGACTAAACGTCGGATTTTCATTAGTGCTAGTAACGGAGCACGATCTGTAAGGCTAGTCGCCCCGAGCACTACATGAACAACATAAAGCCATTTACCATAATATAATATAGTGAAAGTCCTTCTAGTTGGAAGAATGGTAGCAAGAACTCTGTTACTGCATATTTTACACGTTTCGAAACAGTGCGACCACTTCTTTTTGCATTTTTACACCAAATCTCTCGCTTGCTAACAATCTATCCAGACTTGCTCGCAATGATCAATGTTTGATAAACCGGCCGGATATTTCACTCTCATCCCTATACTACGACAGTATTCTTTCTTCGATACGCTTCTGTACACCAACGTACTCGTACAGAACTTTTGCCCTTGACCATGTTTGCAACTTATTCGGTGTTTCCTAACCACTATTTTGATCGACTGTAATTGATCGACTAGAAGGACTGTCGAATTTTTTTTTCTCGCACCGTGTTGTGAAACTTGGAGTGCGCTCCTGGCTTTCGTCCGAGCACCAATACTTGCAGTATTTTCATAATAAGTTGAAAGGTGTTGATCTTCGTAGATATCTGAAATTCTGTGTTAATATGACAATGGTTCTGTTTAATTAATACAGTATTAGCCATTAATTATTAAGACCGGGTATCAGTGATATTAACTATCCTTCCCAGACCTATTGTGTTTTTTATTACGTATAAATGACTCGTTCATTCATTCGTAATGCCTACAACTTTCCAGCAATTAGTCATTTGAAATTCACCTAACTGAAATCCATTAACTGAAATCCACATACCCCACCCCAAGTCTGTGTTGTTATCTGAACGACTTTTGTCAATGTCAATCGTTTTTGTGAAGTTAAAAAGTTGAAGACAAATTTAATAAAAACTTCATTAATTAAAAAAAAAAAACAAGCTGAAAGTGAAACACAAGAGGAAAAGTAAAAAGAAAAAGTAAAGGTTTTTAAAACTTACCAAACTGAGGAACACAAATTATTGCACGAAAACTTCTTTCTGTTCGGGACTTTGTAAAAATTGTTAAAAACGTAAGAAAATACATCTTCATTGCTATTGATGAATTAAGTTTAAATCTATTTAATGCACGGTGGTGACGTCACGCTAACACATCCCCACGCTAAAAGTGTAGCCGTTATATACGGTTAATCTGAAAACCCACACACGTCAACGTGGATTTTTTTTGATAACCCACAGTTTTTTGATAATCTCACACTTTTCCGGGGTCTACACAACCCCCAGCTCCACCATATGACATATAATGACCGACTTTGCAAAACTACCGTACACAACACACGTTCAACCAGCACACGCCATTGTAACCAGCATAAATAGGCACATTTGCAACCTGCGACATTTATCGTACTAACACGAAAAAAAAACCACGCGTAGGCTACTATGCTAGGCCCCCACCCATGGAGGAATGGCCCAACCCGGCAACCTTGCGTTCCGATAGTACGAAAACTAGGCTACTGGCACTTGTAAATACACCTAAAAACTTACGAGACTCAAGCGAATAGCACAGTTGCAACTGCGACATTTTACATACTAAGACGAAAAATCCTCGCGTACAATTCTAGGCTCCCACCCATACAGGAATGGCCCAACCCGGCAACCTTTCGTTCCGACGGTACGAAACCTAGGATACTGACACTTTTAAATACACCTAAATACACCTAGAAACCTACGAGACTCAAACGAATAGCGCTAGTTGTACTCTAATCTTCTTGAAACTATTAAAGTAGAAAAAAAAATACAGTTTTACCTTAAAACACAAACATCGGT
>JAHWFP010017113.1:35231-50740 GCA_023313725.1 Lithobius niger | reverse complement strand
AAAGTAGAAAAAAAAATACAGTTTTACCTTAAAACACAAACATCGGTAGTACGGAACGTCTATCGCCTTCGCTCTGACTTCGTACACAGGAAGTTTCGACCGGATGTTTCCGTTCAGAAATTTACATAAATCGCATGTAGACATTATTAAATTCATTATGCTTCACTAATAAAATTTACAAACAAAAATCTTAAAAAATTAGCTTGACGTCACACCTTAGCATTAAAACACATATCCGTGAAGTAGAACCGGTTATTCCGAAATAATTGATCTTTGCTCGAAACGAAACAGTCCAAAAATCTCGGGGTAGCAAAATCGAACTCGCGCTGAAGCGCTCGTGCGATTTCTCCACCCCTCGACATTTGGACTGTTCCGTTTCTCGCAGACGATCAATTATTTCGGGATAACCTGGTGTACTCACGGATATCTATTACTTAAAAGTTAAAAATAAACCAGAAATGCTGCAGAGCATCTCACCATATAAGAAAAGTGTGCCAGTGAAACAAAAAACTGGCTCAAGAAAATGAAAATGCAGGTGGTGAGGATAACTGTAAAAGAGAACAAAACTGATTTTGATAATTATAGGCCAGTTACCATTTTTCCTGTCTGAAATAAAATAATTGAAAAGTTTTGTTTGTCAACTCCAGTCTCTTATTGAAAGAGGGGAAATTAATTGAATAATTTGGGTTTCAGAAGGGAGAGCGAACAAACAAAGCTATCAAAAGGGTTAAAAAAAATGGGTACAGCATTAAGCAAATGGAAACACGTTGGCGTTATTTTTTTGATTGACTCGCAAAATGCATTCAATATAGTTAATAGTGAAAGACTGATTAAAAATAAAAATAAATGTATGATATCGGTGACAGGTTCTGCTGTATCTTAGGAAGTTTCTTGGTATGTTGGATTCTGATGGTATGGCAATTAATGCCTGTGTAGGGGTTTTTATTACGTATGGGAGCCGCCCCAATGCCAACCCCACAGTTTAGGGACTAGCTCGAAAATGTGCCATGGTGGTAGTCAAGGGGTTGCGGGAATTCCAAATTAACCTTAACAGATGGAACAAGGCTAGTAGTCGTGGTTCAGTTTTGGTGTTGGTTAAATAAGAGCGATCGTTTGCTCATGCTCGTCTGAAGTTCTAGGGTAACACTAACCTTGGCTTAGGGCCTGAAATGGAATGTCAACGGCATTAGGCTTACTTGGGAAAATTTAGATTAGTTAGTTCCGGGAAAATTTTGTTTAGTGACTGCTAAACTAGCCTAAGTAGCTACGGGGTTGCAGTGCTTAACTTGCAACAGGGTTGGTCTGGTTTGAATTTAAGTTCGGGGATTGGAGAAATTGGGAAAAATTCTAATTATAGGGCCGAAATTACCTTTGGATGCGGGGAGTTGGAGAGTTGGTGGCGGATGGAATTTTAGGTTAATACCTAATTGTTGGGAGCACCCGGCGGAAGACCAAGCGAGCTCGAGCCGTTACAATTGATGTCAAGCACATTATGTACAGACAAATTATAGCTATGTTTTGTTACAACAATTGACCAAACAGGATTATTTCAACTAACAATGACTATTAATTTTGGAGTGACAATGGCCCATTACAATTTGACGTCATGTGGAATTCGGGCTTGGCAGATTTCACAAATGACGTCATCAGTGTAACCTTGCTGGGGTGGTACAATTCCAACGTTGAAATCCGGAATTAAACTCGCAACATAATCCCCCGGCCGAAAAAAAAAATTTCGATGGTTCCGTCCATCAAGTTGTTGTAAATTCGACATGAAAAGATACATACATCAATTATAAGACTCGAACAATTTTAAGGATAGAACTGAATAAGAGATGTACTGGCGCAAAAATGAAAAATATAACCGAGTATTATAGGTTATGTTATAAAGGACACCTAATGAACAATAACAATGTTGGCGTCAATTCATAAATTATCTTACATAGCATATTACAGTAATATAATTAGAAGCCCAGGTGCACCAGTTCCACCAAAAAAGAAAATAAAAATTACCTAGAAGTAATGTCCAACTGCGCTTTTATGATAGGTAGAAATTAAACGATTTTAAATGGTCGACCTTGATTTTATTTAGTAAACTGTTTAGGTGAGATTTTAAGCATCTGAATACATCAAGGTCGCCGGACAGAACAGTTAAAAAAAATTCATGTTTCATCCGTGAGGTTTCGAATTTAAATTTAAATTTAAATATACGCGTTGAGAATTTATCTTTAAATTGGGTACTATTTACAAGTGGGTTATTTTCTCCATACGATTCCCTCTTACGGAACTGTCGCCAAGGGCTAACAGGTAAAAATGGCTGTAACGCTGCATTAATTCAAAGGTAATTGGCCATGGATAATATGCGTGAGAGCCGATGGTTTGTTTTCCCTTTTTAAAAGAAAAAATCTTGATTGGTGATTCAGGAAGATTGATTTGGTGGAAAATAATACCGACTGGCAATCGTTACAATGTTACAAAACGAAATAAAACATAAATGGTTGAGCAAATTTCAATATAGAATTGAAACGTAATCTTGATGGCGTAAACCGAGACTACAGGCGGTTTGCGAAGCGGCCTGAAAAGGCAGCCGTAGTCGAGGTTTACCACAGAATTAGTGGGTTATTAAGATATAAATTACAACAGGATGTTATCTACCATAAGATGCTAATGTTACACACATTTATTAAATAAGTTAAATTTAAGTAAATAAGTTAAATTTTTCTTTCAAAGTAACGAAAGTCAGGGGTATTATTCAATCTTACTCACGAAACGCAGTTAGGCCATCAAATGGACCATGACAGGAAAAATCGGCAAAGTGCAAATTAATCGGGAATTGTAGTTTGTCGAAATATAAAAAAATCTATTCTAACAAGTTAAGGGTAAAAACCGCATGCAAATTTTGGCGTGCATTTAGCTTATACGGATGGGTTAGCAATTTTGCAGAAAGCTGCAAATTTTCTTTTTGTGGGAAAAAGTAGGAATTGTTTTTCAGCAAGGGTTATCACTTGTCAACTTTGCGTAACATCTCAAGAGCGTGCCCATCGCACTGGGTCCTTGTTGGTTAACGTGCTGATTAATTTCCCAACGCGGACAATCAGGCTGACCAACCTCTTTACAGAGCTTTCATGACCTGTCACAGAGCGGGCCACGGGTTTCTCCTAAATCTAGGCCTCCTTTACCGTGATGATGACGGTGGCAACCGAGCATACGAATGAGATGCTGGGAGTTACAAACCCGAACGCAAGGCATCATTGAATTCACCCAAATCATAAAATAATAACGGGACATAAATTAAGAAAAAAAAAGTGGTTTAGTTATTTCATTTGGGGATGCTGTTGATGAATTTTTAGTCAACCCTATGTGGCGCCGGTAAGCATCTAACGGGCTCTAAAGCATGAACCTAATTGTTACGGTAGGTGCTTCTGAACCACGGCACTTGTAATATTTTAAAATCACCTACGATTAATATGAAGAAAAAAAATTGTCGCCACAATATGGCGATATCACGCTCAAAATTTCCGAAAATTTAAGTTAACCTATATTTCAAACGAAAATTCGCGATTTGACGCAGTCAATTATTGTTTTTAATGGCAAATCTGCCTGAATCTAAGGAGTTTGACATGAATGAAAAGTGCAACATTAAAATCCGCGATTTAACGCTTAAGACAATTGTAATTTTGAACTTAATTATTCATGGCTGGAAACAATTCACAGACTGCAATGACGGATTGGTCGAGGAGGTGTCAACTGCCAGCAGCGACTTCCCCCACCCTTTCGGCCTATCCGCATTAAACAGTGATTGCTTCATTTTCCGGCTCGTTATTTTGAGTAATACGATACCGCTCAAGTGCCTTGGGGAAGAGTTGGGAGGGCATAAAATTTGTGGTTTGGGAGCTAACAGCATGATTTAAATGACCACAGCTTAATTTTTTGTCGGCCTTCATGCTTTTTTTTTTCAATAGTGAAAATTGGTTCATGCAAATTTTGCTCAACAGAAATTAATGAGTCTATACAAAATAAACAAAATGAGAATTTTTGTAAGGATTCATCTGCACACGAACGATTTTTGGTGCCAGTGTCTAAACCAGATATAAATAAAAGGCTGCACAGGTACAAGTCCCAAGGTGTTTAGATTGACAAAACATAACAAAATAAAATTTCGCAAATTCAGATTAAGACAATTCGAGCCAGTTATTAAAGGCCAAAAGTTACAAACTTTCATTGGTTAAATTCTGCGGGAATCTCGTTAACGACCGGTCGTAAATTATTTACAAGCTGGTATCCTTTTTGTACTAACCCAGTGTAAACTTCTTTCACCTTATAATCCAAGGGTGAATTTTTTTCCACAATAACAAATGGACCTAGCCACCGTTTCTGCAATTTCGTAGCAAAAAAAGCATGTTTTTTGGATAGAAAATGAGATCTTACCCAAACAGTGTCGTTAACATTAAATTCCTGGGCTTTTGGAACCTTTTCATTGATTTTGGCGTATTCGTATTGTCTGTCTGACTGTCGTTTCCTACGGACTTTCATTATTGCGCGACGTAAATTGTTACTAAGACTAGCAGCGCAAAGGGGTCCGGGTTGCTCGAGAGCTTCTGGGATTGCAGGCTCAATGCCTATATCGATTTGTCGGCCGAAGTTAAGATAGGCCGGTGTGAAACCCGTGCTGAACTTGCAACAGGGTTGGTCTGGTTTGAATTTAAGGTCGGGGATTGGGGAAATTGGGAAAAATTCTAATTGTAGGGCCGAAATTACCTTTGGATGCGGGGAGTTGGAGAGTTGGTGGCGGAATGGAATTTTAGGTCAATACCTAATTGTTGGGAGCACCCGGCGGAAAACCAAGCGAGCTCGAGCCGTTACAATTGATGTCAAGCATTACGTACAGACAAATCATAGCTATGTATTGTTACAATGATTGATCAAACAGGATTACTTCAACTAACAATGAGTATTAATTTTGGAGTGACAATGGCACATTACAATTTGACGTCATGTGGACTTCGGGCTTGGCAGATTTCACAAATGACGTCATCAGCATAACCTTGCTGGGGTGGTACAATTCCAACGTTGAAATCCGGAATTAAACTCGCAAAACCGGTACACGCAGCTAGTTCATGGATGTGCGTCTAGTGTTCGGCATACATAGCCTCTCTACTATATATTTCACGTACGACGATGCTTTGTATTTTAAAAAGCGTACAACAACAAAAAAATATGTGTATAAGTCTTTTACGTCTAAGCCCAAGATTTCTAAAACAGTTGCAATATTGTAGATGTTCTTTTTTTTTTTGCTGTTTGTAACAGACACGGAACTGACCCATGGGTCGGTGGGTCAGAGGGTCAAATGGGTCAAATTTTTATCGTGGGCAAGTGGGTCATGGGTAATCTTACAGTAATCAGTACTCTTTATAAATTTCTCAAACTCTTTTAAAAATAGTTTCTCCCAGAAGGGTAAAAACCCAAAGAGTCACGGGGAGGGGGGGGGGGGGGGAGGAGGAGGGGGAAAGCAGAAATACTTCTTCTGCATATGTTATTCTTACTACAACAAAAGCTTTAATTAGAAGGTTTCCCTAAGGTCCTATTTAAGTCGTTAGAAATACAATCTGGGGATAAAGGGAAAAGGGAAAAAAGGAAAAGTGGTGAGTCATATTTTGTTCTTTATTGGGTGGGTCAAGTGGGTCGTGGTCAGGGCTCGAGTGGGTCAAGTGGGTCATGGGTCAGAAAAAGTGACCCACTTCCATCTCTGGTTTGCAATATGAAAGGTATTTTATTTTTTTTACTATTGTTGGCCTTTTGCTTTGCATTTGAATTTTCCATTCAAACAAATATTCTTCAAAGGGTTTCAAAGGGTTTAACGAGCGTTAACCACTCCTGGTTAGCAAATATTCTCAAAGGGGTTTCAAAGGGTTTAACGAGCGTTAACCACTCCTGGTCATCTGCCCGAAGCCCTAAGGCCCTATGTCTGCAACAGCTAGATTCCCAGGCGGTCACCCACCCAAGTATCAACAAATATTCTGATGTTGCTAAAACAATGAAGTTTGCGCAACAGTAAAGTTTGCGCAAAATTTTTCATCATTTTCGCTGTATAATAATTTTTCAGGCTAAGCGTGCGTTTTACATTGACGGACCTGCGATGTCAGTAGGTTATTGCTCGATTCCGGGCTTCCCAATGGCATTTTATCCCATCAACTGATAAGGTGTGTAGTACATCACTGCTGAAGAGGGTATATACTTTGTAGGATTAGAACAATGCTTTGAACAATATCTAACAATTAATTTACGGACTTGAAGGCAGTATACTTCACCCCACCTGGTGTCGAAACCATAAGAAAAGGGCTCTTGATCATTTCCTATTGAATGGGTTTAGTTTAGAAACTATGGCTCTGTATTTTTCGCAGAAGGATGTTTGGCTAACTTCAAGAGCTTTATAAGTACTAGACTTTGACGCACTATCTGACTGTCGGGGCGATTCCTCGTAAACCACTTACCACTTAATTGTAGTTCAACTTGGTATGACCTCAGGACTGCACGGTTGTGAGTGCTTTTGAGATAGTCAGATTTTTCTGACAATGGAACATGGAGTTGGTAATGTATCTCCAAGCTTACTCGCATCCATGCGATGATTACGGAACTTCAGTTTCGATTAAAGTAGTCAGTTTCGATTGTGAGACACCGGGAAACTGTGCGAAAAATCTACTTTTCAAGTACCTATACACAAATTATAGAGAAACTAGGTCAGAAAAAAATAAAATACAAATACATTTCTGAGGATGCTTTTACCTAAACTGACTTTTGTATTCATTAAGGTAGTATATATCTGAATCAGCGATGTACGAAATGTCTGCCAATCTGCCATCATACTTCAATTACCTGAAGGATTCGCCACGGCCCACTGGTAGCGGCGTCGGCAGGTCGTGGATTTGCTTGCACTAAGAGGCTAAGATGACGGCATAATGCTCTCCCGCCGGTTTTTAATTAGCCCCCTTCGGGATGCAAAGACTGTCGGTCGGTTTGGGGGATAGAAAGCGGTCACTAAACATCATTGTCACAAATTTCATCCCGACTTAGCTATAGTTTTATTGGGATATACATGTTTGAAATTCGTTCCTTAACATTAGCAGTCGCGGCAAGAGCTTACAAAACGCCCTAATTGCACGGATAATTATTACCAATTCTCAAAACAAGTAAGTGATAAGTATGATTGTTAATACAGTTGTTCGGACACCAACAGCAGTACCATTTAAATGACGCAGAGCTATACTCTGTGTGATTGCCGCAGACTTGATGACGTCCCTAGTATGCCCCTACATATTATACGTCAAACTGTATTAAAAGTACTTTCGGACGAGAGTGGAGGCAGGAAATCAAGCTTGGTACCGCTTTTTCCATTCGTGCACCCTTGTGTTCCAAATACTGATAACTTCAGCCAGTGGAGATTACCAGTTATCTCTAATACGAAAAGAAGACCCATTTTCTGGAACGAACGCTAGACTCGGGAGGTATGACGCACTTTTAGTCAAAGCAATACTGCAAGAGAGAAGAGGAATTACCAGGGACGACGCTAAGGGGGGCGAGGGGTGCGATCGCCCCCCTACATTTTTTTAGATTTTTTTTCAGATTAAAATCAGACGTATAAACGAAGAAAATTCTGGTAACGTATTAAGATAACTACGTTAGTTTCATTCACAACGACAGGAAGGACTTTAGGTCATATCAATAGAGCCCAGGTTTTACTGTGAGAGTTGTAAAATCATCCTTTTTTTCAGCTGGTTTTATAAATATAAAAAAAAATGGTGTAGAAAACAGTTAAGAACGTTTGGCGTGAGAAAGAATTGCAAGTGTTATTTTTACTTTCATTTTTTTTTTTTTTTGTATAGGGGGACCGCAAAAGTAGCATTTTTCGGTTCGACCCCCTGGCTAAAATTGCTGCCCCACTGCTGCCTCCCCACTGAAGGGACTCTAGCGTCGTCCCAGGTAATTACGCCTGGAAATTTCAATCGGAGAATCCTAGGGGCTTTTATATGCAACAATCGACATCAGCACGATGTGCCACAGGACCCTTCTTTCCCACTCGGGGGCGGGCCCCCCCCCCCACGAAAATGGATAGGGTGGCTGAGGTTAGCCACCCAAAGAAAGTTTGGAGCATCTAGCGCCATCGAGCGCTATCTAGTTCTCTCTAGCGCTTGCTCGCAGCAACCAAAGGAATGCACGAAGAAATGTCTTTTAACACAACAAACAAGCCACGAGCCTTCTGAATTATTGGTTAAAAATGCCATATGTCCTCGTGCACCTGGAAGCAAGCTGTAAAGTTAACGATATTAATGCCACTAGATGGCACAAGGGTAGAACAAAAAGAAAATACCCTGGCACCATCTAGTGACATTGATATCGGTAATCTGTACAGCTTGCTTTCAGCTGCACGAGGACGTCCCAAATTTTTACTCAATAATTAAGGAGACGCCTGGCTTGTTTGTTGTGTTTAAAGGTATTGTTTTGTGCATTCCTTTGCTTGCTGCGAGACAGAACTTAATAGGGCTAGATGCTGCAGATGTTAATTTGGTGGCAACCCGCCTTTAAGTAAAATAATATCAAAAACCAAAACTAGTTAAAGAGGCCGCTAAGTTCCGATGGTTCGGCTTTTTAAAGGAGTGATATCAACTTACCAAAACATTCGCCAAATTAATCGCAACGCTTAATAGTTCGAAGGTTAAATAAAAACTAGAACATTGCTACTTTCGGTGCATGGCAATGTTCAAGTTTTCATTTAACGTCCAAAGTATTATTAGGTGCGATTAAGTTGGCGAATATTTTGGTGTGTTGATGTCACTCCTTTAAAGGGTCGAACCATTCGGAACTTGGTGGCCCCTTTAACCAGTTTTGGTTTTTGATATGATATCACTCCTTTTTTTTAATTGTGTATTGACTCAACTCCACTACCGGCAGATGTGAAATAAAGTGCCACTTCAACAAGAAATTGGTTTTCAACAATTTGCTACTATCTTTTGCCACAGGCCGAACCATTCTCAACTTAGTCACCTCTTTATAGGTCTTTGGTTTGGTTTTATGTTTGTTGTAATTTGTTTTATTTAGTTAATTTGGTGTGAATTGAATTCACGTCGTGAATTGGACGTGAATACAATTTATTTGCAACGTTGTTTAGATTTATCGTGATACACTAGTGTGTGTCTAGGCACGCACGTCAGTATACACGTTCTCATTGTCCGAATGTAACACGCTATTTACGAATAGCAGGGCGCACCTTGTGTGAACGCACACGGTGCACCTTGCAGTTACATGAGCTGCTTGGCATCCTGTCAACTTCCGTCTACACCGGAACTTGCCCGAACGCCAACAACCGGGAACGAGGCTACTCTATTGTTCAAACCAGTTAGAACCGGCTCCAACCTGTTAGCGGTTACGCAACGTAATGCCTCAGGCGACTTCTATTGGGCCCACGCATAAATACGAGGGCAGGGACCATGGGAGGGACTTGGTGTGGGGCAGGCAACTCGAAAGGTTGTTTCCTTGGATTCAGCTCAGGATAAGACCAAGCTCCTAAACTTGTGTTTTATGCCTAATATGTGTTCTCAGTGCATAGTCCCCTAGCTATGCAGTAAGGAGTAAATTGGCTTTGAGATTATTCTTGACTTCAATCGTCTACTCCCTGAGTACGTCACATATTTTGGGGGCCTGCCGTCATTTGAACCTAAACCTCCGGGAAGGGCAAGTTCATGTTTCCAAACCTTCGGGATGGGAAAAGCATGAATAAAAAAATCGTGAGCGGATGATTTTTGCAAATTTTTTCTTACCTAGTCGGGAGAAAAAATAATAAAGCGAAAATATTGGAAGTTATATTCTAGAAACTCAGAAGCTCTGGCATACAGCAACCAATTTTGGGGACAGTTTGTACCTACAATAGTCAGAATTTTTTTCACGGATCCGAAGCACATTGGATTTGCGAATTAAAATGCAACCCACTTTTCTTTCTGCACAGAAATTAAAGTAAAACAGTCGTGAATAACTTTGCAGTGAGGATAAAAACTCGTTGCAAGGGATTTTAGGACAAGGGGATGATTTAGGATCCAGCCTGTGGCCGCGTGCGTGGACAACCCTAAAACGTCGATTTTCCAAGTCATTTAACCGTCCGGTTTGTGACAGGAAGATAACCCCGTTTCTTACGAAAGTAATTAACGTTAAATTGGGAGGTAATTTGTAGACTCTACGAGTTTTACAAAGAACCGCACTTTATTCTTTCCCGATGGTAAAGGACGGCTCGAATAAAGTCACCATTTTACTGAAAAGTAAATAAAGATAGTACACAAAACACTGAGTAGTGAAATAAAAACGCAACACAGATATTTGTAAGAGTTGAAAAAGTGAAGGACAGCACTTTTGAAACTATGAGCGAAAGTCAAATTGATCAGTGGTGAGCTAACTGAGTCCTCATCATTTTGAAAGCATTTTGGCTATTGCTTAAGAATTTAGGTTTGTGATACAAAACAGACTAAGTTGAAGTGCAGTAGGTAAGTGTGGATATAAACCTTGGAAGGGGTCCAGACTGAAGACGCACTTCGTAGATAAAAAAAAAGCGGGAACGCTAACATTTTTTCTCACCAGCGAAAATTACGGGTTGCGCTGCTCGTAATTCAGCAAAAGGTACCTCCTATTTCACGACCATTAGTAATGCAAAACTTGGACTTAGGTAATGCACGAAAAAGGACGAGGACTGAGAATAGTAGAAATACTACCTTAGTTCATGAAGATGGGGAAGGTTTTGACAATTCTTGGGCGGAAGACAGGTTTCCATTCGGAATGGATTTATTCAGATTCGAACTTGTCCCCGCTAAGACTGGCGCGTCAAAACAGCAGGAAATTGAGCAAAGTTGGAGCTAAACTTCGCCTATTTCCACAGTTGGGTAGTTTACTATTCAACGATCTGGAGTAAATGAAAAGCTGACAATTTGCGAAGATAGTCCGAAAGGAATAAACTAATTTCGGCAAATTGGCGACTTGACTTGGACGCAATTTTTTGGTGTTATGGAAAAGTTTTTTTTTTTTAATTTATTCCATGTGTTTCTGGGACCGGAAATGGTTGCCTGGAATGCGGACGGGATGTACACTGACAAATTGTGAAGAGAACAAAAAAAGAAAGCATATTTGTCAAACGTACACCCCCCCCCTCCCCCCCCCCCCTTCTGGAAACGTCAACAAGTACGGTTCATGGTCGTATGGATGCAGGGAACGGAGAACTGTAAAATTTGTTTATTCTAGTAGCTGTCAGTAGGCTTTGGATGCCGAATTGTTACAGACATAATTTTGGAGGGTTAATAGGTGAGAAAAGTTTGTGATTTGGATCCGAAAATTCAAATGCGCAGTATGGCCTTAACCACTGATTTAACTGAACAAAGAATGGGTTTTGAAAATGGAAAATTAGGAATTGAATGGAGTTCCTGTCGAAACCGAATTTTTTTCAAAATTGGACCTTGTCAGGTCCATTGTCAGTTGATCGAAATTAATTGTGAAGCTAGGAAAAGGCTTACAATTTAAGACGGTAACTGGGCAACCGAAAATGAGGCATCAGTCCACAACCTTGTTCAGGTACCAAAACCTGGAATAAGAGCGTGAACAGGCTGCCGCATTTTGACCCGTTTGTCGCATATAAAAAGAAAGCATTTTTTTTTTATTATATCGTACAAACGAAGATCGCATCCTCATATACGCTGCCTGCAGATTTCTTAAATCATGCACGCAGGAATATGTGCGGTTGCGATCCAGAAAGAAACCTATTTTGTTTTGTTGTGGAACAAGGAGAAACCGAAAATATGGTGATTACTGAAGGCTTTTATGCAGAGCGATCTAGGCAAAAACCGCAGATCAGCTATGCAGGGAAGCACCTGTGTGTACATGGCGGAGCTTTGTTTGACCGGAAGGAATCAATCCAAAACCGGCTATGAAACACACGGACGGAAACTAATTTAAGGGGCAGTTCTGAAAGGTATTTTCATGAGACTGACGTGAATTATTTTAGTTTCAAGTGATTGTTCAGCTCGGTAGCGGACACACTGTTTAGGTTAGTTGGCCTTAAAGGGTCAGCTAGACGACTTCTGTGTGAGGTAGGGCATGTAAGGCGTGTAGCACGATTATGACGGAATGGTTTATTCCGTAAAAGACGCGATATGGGAGTACGACACTCTCGGCGTCTGGTCACAGGACTTCGTGACGTGAAGGCTACGACGGTAGTTCTTTTTTAAATGTGGGAGAACCTCAGTGAGGATCTCTACCCGCATGCAGGATGGCAGTGCGAGGTCAAGCTCTACGTAGCATGTTTGGTTGAAGTTGTAGGCTCGCTCTAGTGGCGTTGGCCAGATGCACTTCACCAGCATGTGAGTACTGCGGTCTAAGGACACAATCTATGAAAATGGATTGGAGAATTAGGTTGAATGAACGGATTGGGGTAGAGTGTTCGATGCGTGATAGGGAAGGTGGTGTGGCAACCAACCACCCTTGAAACCAGAGGCACTCCGGACGACCACAATTCCGGAATCTCTACTGAATGTTTGAACATTACTGGTCCCAGCAGGTGAGCAGAAAAGGGTGAAAAACACCCTTAAATGTACACCACAGAAGGCAGTGGAGGGAGCGCCAATTTTTTTCTTTCTCTCACTGACTATTTGGTTGCTGGACGTGCTTTGCACGAATTTGACGGTGGCTCCCATTTGCTCGTCCGCTCGAAAGGGCACAACCGATGGATGGGACCACCATGGAGTCGTCATCAAGAAAGTGGAAGGCATGTATGGGGTAGCTGTGTGGAAGTCGGCGAAGAAGGTGCAGTTCGTGGACTTGGGTGGAAGTGTGCGTACTTCGTGGATGGATGCAGAATGGACTGCAAGTTTTGTGGAAATGCTGCGATGCCGACCATGACATGATGGCCGGAAGTGGCATGGACAATGGGTGCACCGAAAGGCAGCCACAATTTGGCGGTCTGCGTGACACCCAGAGGCGGGACGCCCATATTGGAGTGAGTGGTGAAGTTATGGACGCTCGTATTGGAGTAAGGTGGAGGTGTATTCTTCGGTAGAGTAGACGGCAAAGGGGAGTGCGTCGTAAATGCAGTCCGAAAATGGAGGTCAACGATTGACCATCCTAGGAAGCATGGGCAGGAGGTGCCAGCACGTTCCCAGGTGGGACCTGGAGTGGAACGCTCGGACAAAATTTCCGTCGAATTGGCGTTTTGGAGATGTGTGAAATAAGTATGTTTATTCATGTACCGTTGCAAAGCAACATTGTAAATACTTCGTGGGGAAAGAGGTCATCCAGGATGGTGGAAGAGCTCTCTGGGGAAGGAATTTCGTCGGGAAGCTATGTATTGGAGAGCGTCCGGCTGGTTAATTAAAGACATCCTCAGTGAAGCGTCTCAACCGGCTGGAAGGCGTCACCAGGTGGCGAACGGTGAAGGAAATCTTCGGGGTGTTTGGAAACCGGATGGGGACCAATTTTTGTGTTATGATGGTTACGAAGGACAATGTTAAGTTTGAGCGGCGTATGGTGACAAAGGACTGTTGTTACGGCGTTTTGGTTACGAAGGACCTTGTTATGTTTGGTGCGGCGGTTGTTATTGTTGATTGTTAAGTTTGGGTTGTTTACAAGCTTGTTGGAAGTGTGAATTTAGCTTATGAGACTGGGCATTTCAGTATTAGATCCCAGGAGGCATTTGATTGTGAATATTTTTATTTTATCTGTCTAGAAAGCTTATTTGAGACTTGGCCCAATTGGCCCAAGTAGGAATTAAGTTAAGGGACTTTTTGTGAAGTTTTTTATTTTTATGAGTTTAAAATAAATGACTTGAACTAACTTTATAAACCTTATTGCAGGCTTAGAGGGTACTGAGTAATACATAAGGTAGGTCTCCCTTTGCCCTAAGCAAAAACTTAGGGGGGGGGGAGATGTAACACGCTATTTTCGAATAGCAGGGTGCACCTTGTGTGAACGCACACGGTGCACCTTGCAGTTACATGCTTAGCATCTACACCGGAACTTGGCCGAACGCCAACAACCGGGAACGAGGCTACTCTATTGTTCAAACCAGTTAGAGCCGGCTCCAACCTGTTAGCGGTTACGCAACGTAATGCCTCAGGCGACTTCTATTGTTCTGGCCCACGCATAAATACGAGAGCAGGGACCATGGGAGGGACTTGGTGTGGGGCAGGCAACTCGAAAGGTTGTCTCCCTGGACTCAGCTCAGAATAAGACCAAGCTCCTAAACTTGTGTTTTATGCCTAATATGTGTTCTCAGTGCAAAGTCCCCTAGCTATGCAGTAAGGAGTAAATTGGCTTTGAGATTATTCTTGCCTTCAATCGTCTACTTCCTGAGTACGTCACACGAACTTTGGCCGTCCAATGAGAAACGATGCCGACAATACTAACAATGGTTATAACAATATTTTCGTACTTACGCGCCCTCCCACGCCATTCCCGTTACGCCCCCAGGCTCTAAACCATAAAAGATACGCAGTGTGTATTGTACTGCACCCATTCGTCCAATTTCATAGTTGGAAGCCTTCCCGTTATCTCGGCATCGATGAATAATCACCTTTTGGAAATTAACATTGGGATGAGCGGAGTAGCTAGCTAGTAACTAGTAACACATTTACAACGTTATTGAGGGTCAGATTTTGCATTGAAAGCAGCTTAACTGGCATTCCTGCACGAGCTAATTTTTGTGAGGTGGGTCATTGCTCACGATTTCAACACAATTTAAGCTTTTGTACCGCATTATTATTTTTCACCAAGTACCTGAAACGTGCCCAACTATGCTTCAAGATATAAGACACTGCCGCAATGGCGTCGCGCTACAATGGTTTACAACCTCGACAATTGAATTGATGTGATGTTTGTTGCCTAACTTGGAGCGACACACTAGCGTGTGTCTTGATCCCTACTGTAAGAAGATTTTTTATTGATACTATACACGTAAAAGCTGGCCAGAAGCCGTATGCATCTAGTGTTATCGTGCTGTTTGATATAGGAAAAATTACTGCAACGCAACACAGTTTTATTTTGTTACAAAACGCAATTTTATTTGTCTTTCAACTCGGTCAATTAATAATTACGTACGGAACGCTAATATGAACCGTTACAATTGTCTTCTCGGCAAATGCATATCGTTCCAATGTCAGAGCTTATACAGTAGCCTCCTGTCACACTTACGGGCCCACAGCCAAAGAATTTGAAGTCTGAAAATAAAATCTGCATTACAAATACTACAACAGATAAAAAAAAAAACTCGAAAATAAAGTACTATCGCAAATGAAAAAAAAAATAGCAGTATTACAAACACTACAAAAGAAAAAAAATAATAGAAAGTCAAAGATGAAATTATCTGGATGTTAAATTATAGGGTCCACAGCCACGGAATGGAACGTCTGAAAATAAAATCGGAGAATTACAAAATAATAATCGAACGAACTTGGCCTATTCGGGGGGGGGGGGGGGGGGGGGGGGGGGGG
>JAHWFP010017113.1:11908-27244 GCA_023313725.1 Lithobius niger | reverse complement strand
CGCATTTTAATGTATACATGTGCACTTGCTGGCTTTTTTAAAACATTGAATGTTAGGTACTGACTAGAACGTAAGAGTGAATCTCGAGTGATGATGGTAGGACGGATGATGAACTCCTATCAGGATCCATATACCACCTGATTTTCAGGGAGGGCATAATCAGTTGCTAAAATGTCTGTTGCTAAAATCTCTGTGGGTCTCTTTTTTCCCCATCCCGTAAGGGATATCATCATTTCCTACTTCTGCATGAATAACTTATGCATGAGGTAAGGTAATGGGCCTAAGAACAATGTCAGAGACTAAAAAAAGCCTACATGTCCTACTCTCGTTTCTTTTATGAGACAGAGAAGGAGGGAACAAAAACGGAAACTGGAAGGGCCGACGCATTAATGTCAAAGGGGGGATAAAATGCTTAAAGACAATTCTCGCTTTCGCTCTAACTTTACAAAAAATTCCGTTTTCTCAAGATGCCTATTTTTTAACTTGACTCCTTTGAGCTCCCTTTTATGGGCGAGGACAGCCTGTGCGTTACACCACACTGACTCAAAAGTGGGACAGCTAAGCCACTAAAATAGGGTGACTTCTGCATTTTAGTGAGGAAAGCACCATATTTGGCAGAGATGCTAATTTAGGCATACTAATGAAATCTGGATATAGGGCCAACTGAATTTCTCAACCGGAAGTGCCTATTTTTAGCCGTGAGCCAAACCAAAAAATAGCTTGACCAATCTCCATCTATGGGAAAAGTCTATAAAATGTGGCGGATCATATCTGAATACCATTTTTCACATTTCAAGGTATGACAGCTGCCTGATAGGTAGCTTAAGGGCTGAAACGAAGGTCAAAAGGTAACACTTTGGACGAAAAAAATCACGTTTTTGTCATTTTCTGCTAACCAATTGCTTTTACAAAGAAAAAAAGTGTTTAAAATGTGGCGCATCATACTTAATACTACTCTTGACATTTGTTGGGTATGGCAGCCCTGAATGAAAGGTAGCTTAAGGGGTCAAACGAAGGTCAAAGGTCAAATTTTGGACCAAAAATCACATTTTTGCGATTTTCTGCAAAATCGTTGTTTTTACAAAAACCATGTCTCAACATCATTAAAGGACTTCTAATTTAGATCCCTTTTTGTCTAATAAAAAATACGCCAGGTTCAATGGTTTGTTGAGAAATTGTGACATAATGTGACGTAATCAGCCACTACGGCATCACGTGGCCTACTGTACTACAAATTTGGAGTACACGCAGGAATTAAAGACACGGTATGATCATGCTATCAGCTCGGCTTGCCCTTAGATCAGTTTCACTGCAATAGTAGGAGATCATCTAACTTGCCTGTGAAGTACCTCGTAGGCTGAAAGCAATATTAAACTTCATACACCAATCAAATATCAAACATACTAAGGATGTTATCAGGTTTATACATTGAAGTTATACGGCTGTGAAAGAGTTATAATCCTGTAAGTGTAGCGGCATATGGCAGAAGATGGTCCGTACCCTTTATTGTAGCTGCGTAATGGTACAAGAAGACAACTAAAGAAGAGCCGGTTCCTGTATTGCAGCTGCTTAATGGCTAAAGAGGATAAGTACCCCGTATTATACGCTAGCTATAGAGCTGAAGTTGCCCCATTTGGCTGTATTGTAGCTGGCTAATTGATGGAGAAGACCTGGACATAATTGCTAACGAATGCCCCATAACTGCATAACGGCTGAAAAAGACCCTATTAAGCAGCTATCTTTGTATTGTAGTTGCTTAATGTCTTAGAAAATACGGTTCCTGCATTGTAGCAGCCTAATGGCTGCAAAAGAGCTGAATCCTGTATTGCAGCTTCTTAACGGCTGAAGATGACCTCAAATCCTGTATTGTAGCTGTCTAATGGTCGAAGAAGACCCAGGAATTGCTTTATAGCTGCCTAATGGCTGAAGAAGCCACAGATCTTGCAGGCTAGAGTAGTCACACGTGCATTAAGGAGCAGAATCATTGGTAGACCAAGCAACCAGATCAAGATGGTGCTCACTAATTGGAGGTGCTTCTTTCATGTTTAGGAGTTTTTATGGTATTTCATTTGTGTTTTGTAAATATGGGTATCATATGATTTAGGATCATCACTCAAAGGATTCATTCTCATTGTGTTTGTGTTGTTTTGTAGGTGACCAAGAGAGAAATTACCTCTCGAAAATTAAAAATATTGTGTTATTATATACCCTTGTGGTTTTGTGTACTGCTGTCAGGAGCGGATTTCCAATGCTGTAGCTTTACATGGTTTGATATCTATTTTAGTCTACACAGATGAGCTGGTACTAACAGCTGATCTCTTCTGCTACAAGCAGCTACAATGAAAACCTGTGATCTTTCATCCTTCTGCAAGCTACAGAAAATGGATTTGTCTTTCTAACAACCATTAGGAAAGATCGGAGAAACTGGTTCTTTCTCAGTTTATGGAATGCTGCATAGAAAAGATATTTTGTGACCACTTTAGTCCTGAAAACTTATATACCCAATGGATCTAGCTCCTCTTTAGTATTTAGACCTTTGTGCTGATACGTGCTTCTCCACCTACTTCTTGCCTTCCTTAGCAGTTACATATGTACATGTAAAGGCTTAGACACAAAAGCAGATGGATTCCTCTGATTTCAGATATTGCAAAGCGAGAATACATTTTATCAGCTGTAAATACATACACAGAAAAGGTCTCACTGCTTCTAAACATTCAAAGACCAACACAAAACATATAATCTTTCCCTACAATGACTGTTCAGCAGAGAGTGGCTGAGTACCTGGTTCATGCTCGATATTTCAACACTTCAGAGAAAGAATCTGACTTCTTTTCAGTCTTTATGAAGAGTCTGGCTACACATACAGGGTCTAGCACCCACTCATGTTGTTAATACTTGCACATGTAATATTGCTCTTTTTTCTATCTAGTCCAAAGACAGGGTTAAATGATTCTGCTCCTTAGTGCACTGTCGAATTCACTCAACAGTAAACGACACGAGTTGCCAACCATTGAGGGGGTGAGGGGGGACGCCAAACCATGTTCCCAATGGTCATGAAGGGTCTAGACATGATTGCATGCTTTGCAAAAATTCTCTGTGTGTCCTGAAAAACTCCTGGAATGGGAACATGGTTTAGCGCCCCCCCCCCCGCGCCCCCCCAGTGGTTGGCAACTCGTGTCGTTTACTGTTGAGTGAATTCGACGATGGTGAATCCATCGTACCCACATATCAAAACCTAACGGATGCAATCAGCAACCTCCAGTTAGACTCGAATAGAAACATAGTATATTGCATTCGGTGCAAAAATTGCCCAGCAATTTATGTGGGGGAACGTAGAAGACTTCTAGGAGTGAGGAAAAAAGACCATGCAGTAGCCATTTCCAAGTCAAATTTAACATATGCTGTTGTAAAGCATGTGGATATGAAAACTAACCACATTGCAGATGTCCAGGAAACAACTGTAGTGTACCAGAAACCAATCGAAAAAATAAGACTCATGCTTAAAGCATATACTATTGCTGTAACTAGCCATGAATATCATAAAGAATTTTCATCAAATGGAAAATTGGGAAAAACTTTTCAAAAGTTTGCCACTAAACAGAGTATGAAGGTCAGTGGTAGACCAAGCAACCAGTTCAAGATGGTGCACACTAACTGGAGGTGCCTCTTTCATGTTTAGGAGTTTTTATGGTGTTTCATTTGTGTTTTGTAAGTATGGGTATCATATGATGTAGGATCATCACTCAAAGAATTCATTCTCATTGTGTTTATGTTGTTTTGTGGGTGACCAAGAGAGGAATTACCTCTCGAAAATTAAAAATATTGTGTTATTATATGCCCTTGTGGTTTTGTGTACTGCTGTCAGGAGCGGATTTCCAATGCTGTAACCTTCTCAACCACATATTGACCGATTTATACCATGTAAAGCTGTCTGACACACAGTGGGGCTTTCTACCTATATAAATGTTGGAAGACTGAGTAGTATCTGCTATGCACATGTAAGCTATATGAATGTCCTAAGACTGAAGGATTCGTATGATCTTTACATAGTTGTTTGAAACTGAGAAGTCATTCTTGTATTTCCACGTTCGTGTAACAACCTGAATATTGTTGTGCTATGAGACCTTATCAGCCAATAAATGTTTTGAGACTATAAACCTGATTGTTGCTTAATATGAGTAGAGAATACTGCACCGATCTGTGTCGCTGTGAGAGTGTAAGGAAGTAGCATTCTGGATGAAACTGCTTGGGGCTGTCGGAGATGAGGAAGAGATAAACCTTATCTGTATAGTTCCTGGAAAGTAAAGGACAGATAAACCTGGTTTGCAACCGAAAAGGCCACTTAACTTTCAATGCAAGTCATAAGATGACAAGATTCCACAATTCATCAGTCTAGTGTCAGAAAAGCTGAGAAACAAAATTTGTTTGGGGCATTTCCGGAAGAATAGATGTTCCTATCAGCCATAAAGTGGAATAGGAAGAGCTAAACTGATCTTCTGGAGCTCTGAATTCCCAGAATCCCCTGATATACCCACAGAACACTCTAATGGATGAGGGTATCTCATATCCTGGCAAGGACATGTCTGGAAACACATTTTCAAAGCAATCTGAGAGCTCAAATTTATGACCAACTAGTCCAACACAAGCAGAGGGGAACAAATTCTTCTCTTCTTTCTCCGAATGTTGAGGAGACAACACTCGTAAAGTCACACGAAAAAACTAGGAATGGGCTATTTATCCATGTTGATCTTGCTCACTAAGTCCTTATTAGTAATGCCTGATGGTAATGTGACGAGCTTTGAGTCTAAGAATCAGTGTTTGCAGGTGTTAGGTGAAGATGTATTTTGCCAATAAGACCGACAAAACAGTTTTGCTATAATTAAGAACCGATTAATGGCTAATTGTCTGCTACTATGTTGTTCATGTTTACTGAATTTAACTTTTACTGAATTTTAACTTCTACTGAATTTTAACTTTCAGCTTTTACTATGCCATTGCTAAACGAAAATAATGTAACTATTTAGTCTCATCTAAAAGGTGAGGACATTTTTTACGGCATTTATAAAACAGCTTGCTTAACAGTGGGGACAGAGCTATCTCAAAATGGTTATACCCTACATCAGTACTAAAGACCAGTTATGGCTCAGACCATAATTACAGAAAGATATTTTCATTGGCTTCATTGAATAAAGGACATCTTTTGGATGAACTTATCTACATCCATTTCTAAGATTAGTAATGACATAGTAGCAGTTCAACTTCTAAAGTCATGAATACACAAAGAGTAGCCATTGTTAAGGTAATATTCAAGCAATTTCTAACCAAAGGATCGAACGTGGAAGTTTTTGTTAGCCAAAAAAGCTGTAAATTCGATTTCCTTTAATTATGTTGACACATGGTTTCTTTATAAAAGCGACGGTTTAGCAGAAAATGACAAAAATGTGATTTTTCGTCCAAAATTTGATCGATGGCCTTCGTTTGACCCCTTCAGCTACCTTTCAGTCTGGGCTGTCATACCCAGAAATGTCAAGAGTAGTATTAAGGTATGATGGGCCACATTTTAAACACTTTTTTCCTTTGTAAAAGCAACGGTTTAGCAGAAAATGATAAATATGTGATTTTTTGTCCAAAATTTGTCCTTTTGACCTCCGTTTCAGCCCTTAAGCTACCTATCAGTCAGCGTTCATACCCTGAAATAAGAAAAATAGTATTCAGGTATGATGCACCACATTTTAAACACTTTTCCCCATAGATGGAGACTGGTCAAGCTATTTTTTGATTTGGCTCATGGCTGAAAATCGGTACTTCCGGTTTCACTTCCGGTTTGGGAAATTCAGTTGGTCCTATATCCAAATGTCATCAGTATACCTAATTTAGCATATGTGCCAAATTTGGTGCTTTCCTTACTAAAATGCAGAAGTTTAGGCTTATCTACCCCACTAGTAATAATAAACTAATTATCATGACGTGTGCCGCTGAAATCTTATGCAACGCAGGTGCAATTTATGCGACCTGGATCTTGATTGCCAAATAGTGACAATGGCCTAATAAGTCTAAATGTAGACATGTCTTGGCACAAGTGTAACATTTTTTTTAATACAGCTGTCATTGTCTCCATCCGCTACCCCCCACCTCGCCCCATACTTTGAAAAAAATGAAGCCATATTTACCATTTTCGTTCACGTTTCCTGTTATGTTATAACAAGACCGCGGCGTTGTGCGATGAGCGAAAGCTTCAGCGAATTCGTTCGCTCCTCGTTCTCCTATTTCTCTGGAAATATCATCCTAGAGAACGAGCCTGCGTCTCTGGTGAATGTCACGTCCGTACAAGTTGCAGAATAGCGTTCCGACCAATCTTCGGGACAATCTTCGCACTGATAACAGGTAATGGCTCCAACTGGAAACAAATTAAAATTCTGTGAGCTTGGAATTAACAGGATTCCTGTTAAATATAAACTATTTAGATAATCTGTCCGATCTAGATTACAGCTATACATATCGCTCATCGTTTATCCCTTTGTGTAGAGGTAGCTCCAGTCCACAATATTGCGCATCGTTATGAATCGATCATGAGCCGATCATTTCACAGACAACCACTTCACGGACACACATTTCACAGACACGATCATCTCACAAATACGTATTTCACAGACATTCATTTCACAGACATGATTATTTCATAAACATTTTCCAATTTTTCTCCCCTTTATTTTAACATTGTTGACCAAAAGAATTGTTCCTGGTATTTATGAATCTTCGAAAGTTAGGGAGTTAGGGACCGGTCTTTATGTTTTACGGGGGGAAGGGAGGTGAGAGGACGTGGATATTTCACTACCTCTTGGGGGCGAAATGTGACAGTTACGGTTTGTGCTTGCCAACACTGTTCATTTTTAGAAAGCTGCGCGTCTTGAATATATTATAGCTGTGTTTAGCTAGAAATAAAATTGAAATTAAAAAATTACGTTACGGGCCTACTTACGGAGGAATGAGTACACAAATAAGGTAAAAGTGTGAAAGTGACCTTGACTAATGGATTTATTAAAAAATGTGACCAACAAATTTTCAATGGCTCACCCTTCCTCCAAGGCCCTGAAAAATTATCCGAAATAACCTGAACACCCCTCACCAACTGAGGACCAAAAGTAATCTGAACATCCCAACCTTAAGCAAGCTTTTCTATTCACACAAAGCAATTTTTCCTTATTTCTAGCCAAACAAACCTAGTGCAAGGTTTAACTATCTCCTTTCTCAAAATGAACGGTGCTGACTTTTAGACTGTAGACAAGCACAACCCCTAAGGGTGGCTGCACACCAAATTAGACAATTGTCTCGCGATGAGACGTTGCTAGAAAAAACGTCGCATGTGGTGGATAAACCCCACCAGACGAAACTAGAGAAGGAGCTTTGCTTTATTGTCGTGTAACGCCTAAACACGCCTAAATAGGTCTCGTGACAACGTCACATCCGGTGTATGGCGCCCAGCTCATTGCTATGGTTTTGGAGTCGTCTGCAGCACGTTAGGTTACGAAAAAATGTCCTGTCGTGAGACCAAATTAGACGTTTAGTCTCAACTTGCTACAGACGTCTCGAAAACCATAGCAATGAGCTGAGCACCACACACCGCGGATGCAACACTGTCGCGAGACATCTTTAGACATATTTAGGCGTCTCACGACAACGAAACGAAGCTCCTTCTGGGCGCCGCACACCGTCTGCGACGTTGCCGCGAAACGTGTTTAGGTTGGACGCATACCAAATTAGACAAATGTATCGCGACGAAACGTTGCGAGACAAAACGTCGCATCTGGTGGAGAACCGCACCAGACGTAGCTAGAAGGAGCTTCGTTTTGTTATCCTGAGACGCCTAAATACGCCTAAATATACGTCTCGCGACAGTGTCACATCCAGTGTGTTGCGCTGAGCTCATTGCTATGGTTTTGGAGACGTCTGCAGCACGTTGAGACAGGTTACGACAAAATGTTCTGTTGTGCGACTAAACGTCTAATTTGGTGTGCACCCACCTTAAGCCCTAACCAGACTGGCTGCTCGCGGCTGCACGGCAACGCAGTATGGTGTAAAAAAAGACTTCAATATTAGTCTTAAATGCAACACCAACCATACGTTTGCAGCAATTTTGACCTTGTAGGCACGTAGTTTCACATCGCTCCGCACGAAATTTTCTTCTGTCTGGAGAGGGCTTTAGGCGTCTCACGACAACAGGGCGACGCACCTTTCATTTTTTTCGTCTCTCGACCCAACGCATGCGCCACGCTCAAAACACATGGTTTGTGTTATTTTTTTTTTTTCATTTAAGGAAGTTTTACCATATATTTGTCCGTAATGATTTGGGGATTTTACATACATTTTTCAAGTGCTGCTAGACATGAATATTAAAAACATGCCCTGATCAATGGACAGTAATTTTACTATGCAAAATAAAATAAAACGAAAATAAAATAAGGTTGTTCAAACTCGACAAAGAACTGAAAACCAAACTGCCATTGCTTACACTAGTAAACAGCAAACAACTAACCTAAAGCTGACCGCACACGAAAGTCGACAAAAGTCGTTGCAAGACGGAACATCGCGAGACGTCGCATCTGGTGGAGAGACCACGTCACACGAAACTAGAAGGAGCTTCGCTTTGTCGTCGTGAGACGCCTAAAGACGCCTAAAGACGTCTCGCAACAACGTCGCATCCTGTGTGTGGCTCTCGGCTCATTCCTATGGTTTTGGAGACGTCTGCAGCATTTTGAGAGAGGTTTCGACAAAATGTCCAGTCGTGCGACGTTTTGTCGACTTTAGTGTGCCAAATTAGACGTTTAGTCGCACGACAGAACATTTTGTTGTAACCTGTAACAACAAGCTGTAGACGTCTCCAAAACCATAGCAATGAGTTGAGCGCCACACAGCGGATGCGACACTGTCGCAAGACGTCTTTAGGAGTATTTAGGCATATCACGACAACAACACGAAGCTCCGTCTAGTTTTGTCTGGCGGGGTCTCTCCACCAGTTGCGTCGTTTTGTCTGGCATTGATAACAACTATATCGCCTTCATTCTAAATTTCAAGGAAATCGTACTATGATAAACATAATATCAAAATGGCCGCCTGATTTCAAGATGGTGGCCATTATCAATTACTACTGACGATCGCACATTCACTGTTTCACTTGGCATCAACTATTTCGTTCCATTTTAAATTTGAAAGAAATTGGACGATAATAAGCTTAATCTCAAAATGGCTACCCTATTTTAAGATGGTGGCCATTAGAGATTACTAGTGACGATGGTGCATTCATTGTTTCATTTGATATCAGCCAATAACAGGCTCGTCCCTGTCGAAGATACCGGATGAATGTCCTGTGTTTCTAACTACGTCTGTCACTGGGAATATTCCGATTTCTTACAGATTTTGAAAGAAATAGGAATATTCCCAGTGGCAGACTGAGTTTAGAAACACAGTACATTCATTCGGAGATGGTATGATTTCTTTCTACACCTAACAGTAGGAGAATTATACACGCTATGATGCAGAGTTCGTATCTACATTGAACGTGAGGCGCCCTGCAGAACGCAGCAGTACCAATCGAAACGCATTAACATTTAACAAGTAGAATTTGCGAGTGAACCGAACAAACCTATCCACACCGACATAAGGAAACGTTCGCAAATTACGTAACACCTGGAGGGGGAAGGGGGGGGGTGCGCAAATGTGTTATCAACTTTTCTGATGGGGGATTGGGAAGTATGAAAAAATGGTACATGAGAGAATAAAAGCACTAAAATTATTCGACGTTTGAAAAAGCCAGCAAGTGCATTTATTGTGCGTGCGGCGTATCTTGAGTCCTGGAAGTATATTTTACGAGCGACTACGTCTTCCTGGAGGGGGCGGCTTTAATCGACGGCCGCCATTGTTTTTGTAACCATCTTGGATATCAACAAGGCACTCTGCTGCCAAAAACGTACAATCGATTATCTGTGTTCGTTCTGCGGCCAACTCAAGATAGGTAGGCCGCGCACACTTTAATAAACTTCGCGTTTCACTGTGTAAATGTTCACTTACTGGCTTTTTTAAACGTTGAAGTGTTACATAGCACACTAATTTTCACAAAATTAATGTTCACTAAACTGGTGTTGAAAAGAAAGCGGCCAGGGGGGGGGGTATTCTAAATTGCTAGCAGAAAGTGTTGCGTAATTTGTGAACGCTCCCTAATTGTTCGTTGGAAGAATTTGGTTTCAGTAAGAAGATTTTGTTTTCTTAATCATCAAAATAGCATTGTTTCAGTTAGTACGCGATGGCTTCTTTCTAAAAAAAAATTTCAGGTACCGTACATTAAAATAACCTTGAAAAGGCACATGCCCACCTAGAAAGTTATGATTTGCCCCTATTCCAACGATTTTATGTGGTGTAGTTTGTCTCTAGAGAGGACATACGATAGGTACTACCTCAGGAGAAGAAGAAGTGTCTTGTTGGGCCCTCTCTGCATCTATTTATCTATTTGGCTGGGCCGAACTTCAAAATTTTTGGACTGTAGACAGGCCCTGACTATAGTTTGTTCCACATTATGTTTTCAGAAAAATGACTGGATGACGACTCGTTTCCTTGCACTAAAAGTGCAAATTATGTGGATATCACACTTGGAGACTCTACAAAGTTACTGTTAAGAGTTTACGAATGGGATGTTTACGAATTGTTTGCACTCGTAATGGAAGAAAACGCGGTGTCATACAGTCAGTTTTCTGAAAACATAATGTGGAACAAAGTATAGTCGAGGCTAGGTTCTAAATTTGGTTTTAAAATGTTCACTTTTGGCGGAGTTGAGAGCTGTCAAAGTTGAGAGTTTAACACAGAGATTGTGGACTGACACTTTCTAACGTTATTAAGCAAGTTGTCACATGTCGACCTGTTCATTAATAACTTGCAATTACATTTCAGTTGGAAGTATGCGGTTAATCATGGAAATTATCAGTACGTTTCTGCGATTCTGTCTTTCAAGTGTTTTTTTTTATTGTACTACGTGTACATCACAAGAAAAAAATGCTAAAGTATAAAAACGCAGGGGCGTCGGACGAACGTCTAATTGGAAAATCGTCTAATGGGATATTTGTCTAATATCCGCAATAATAATGAAAAATTATCTAACCGGAATGTTGTATAATGGATAAACGTCTAACTGGATAAACGTCTAACTGGATAAACGTCTAACTGCGGTTTCTGATGTTATATGTATAGCCGCAGCGAGTGCGGCAGCGCGAGCGAGGCAGGGGCATTAGACGGTTTTCCATTATACGAATTTCTCGTTAGACGATTTTCCACTATACGATTTTCCTGTTAGACGACTTTCCGTTGTACTATTATACGGTATACGCTCTTCCAATTATGCGATTTTCCAGTTAGACGATTACCCCTCGTCCCAAAACACAGATTTGAAGTTATCACCCAAAAATTGACAATCTTAAAATGGGAGAAACAAAAATAATACCATTAAGGAATTTTCAGAAAGTAAGCCGTATTATAGTCTTCCATTCAGTATATCTTTACAGCGTATACGCACGTTTCAACATTTTTCCAGCCAATAACGTACGAGTTTGTTTTGTTTTGCACTTCACTTCTTTTTTTTTTATAGAAATATCCAACAAATACGGCTTTTAATTTAATCAAACAATTTACTTTTAATCACTGCCTTTGTTACTTGTTTCGCTTATCACACATACCTGGTCGACTTATTTTTCTTTGAGCGTTGAACAGGCATGGAATTAACGAATTACGAATTCTTGAAGCAATGGTGAACTTCGTGCACCGCAAGTTTAAAGTGATTGTTAAGTTACTGGTCGGTTTGATTGTTGCTTACATTGGATACGGGGGTTTTTCAGTATCAGGGCTCGTAAGATGTAGATAAACTAAAACTTGATCTAGACACACGCTAGTGTAGCACGATAAATCTAAACAACGTTGCCAAAGAAATTGTATTCACGTCCAATTCACGAAAAATAAACCAACTCTAAAAACAAAGCAAAATAAACAAGGCCAAATACTGGTGAAGAAAGAGGCCACCAACTTGAGAGTGGTTCGGCGCTTCAAAAGAGTGATATCAACACACCAAAACTAACGAAATAAAACATTTTACACACCAAAACTAACAAAATTAAAACCAAACCAAAAACCTATAAAGAGGTGACCAAGTTACGAATGGTTCGGCCTATAGGCAAAAGGTAGTAGCAAATTGTTGAACACCAATTTCTTGTTGACTCCCACTTTATTACACATCTGCACGGTAGTAGAGTTGAGTCTAATACACAGTTTTAAAAAAAGGACTGATATCATATCAAAAACCAAAACTGGTAAAAAGAGCCGCCAAGTTCAGAATGGTTCGGCCCTTCAACGGAGTGATTTCAACACACCAAAACATTCGCCAACTTAATCGCACCAAATAATAATTTGCACCTTAAATGAAAACTTGAACATTGCTACCGAAAGTAGCAATGTTCTAGTTTTCATTTAACCTTCGAACTATTAAGCGGTGCGATTAACTTGGCGAATGTTTTGGTGTGTTGATATCACTTCTTTGAAGGGCCGAACCATTCGGAACTTGGCGGCCCCTTTTACCAGTTTTGGTTTTTGATATGATACAATTTACCTAAAGTAGCGCCAAGTTCTTCATATAACCTTTGAATTGGCAGTGGAATGAACTTGGCGATTGTTTTGGTATTGATATCACTCCCTTGAAGGGCCGAACCAGTCTAAACTGGGTGGCATTTTACCAATTTTGGTTTTTGAGAGATATGCTCTGGATACGCTTCACATGGATTTTTTCTTGGTTTTCTTCATTTTAAGGTTGCACGTCTTTTGCTGAAGGGTTAGGTGAGTTAATAGACAATAAAAAATTATTTTGTTTATTATTTTGGAACTATCCGTTAAGATTTTTAGTTTTAACATTTTCTACGGTGCGTATTTTTTTTTCCTTTAGAATTTATTGTTTGCTCTGAATGTAAAGCAAAGAATTGTTTGAACTAGTTCAAAAAACGTTTGCTAAAGTATAGCTTGAAATGCAGGATGTAGGGTTGACATTTACCGTGAAACGAACCAGCTCCAATTCTCTAACTTAAAACCTTAAGGTAAAACTAAATTTTTCTACATTTGTAGGGCTCATTTCAGGCCTAACAACATCTCAGAATTTTAACAGATTCACAGTTTGCAGTATTAGACTAAATACGACAAACGAAACACAATCACTTTGAGGACACTAGTACAGATCTACAGATTAAGTAATTCAGGGTTCGTGCGACTTATTGAAAACCTGGAAATGCCGTTGAAAATAAAAAAGAAATGCCAGTCCTGAAATCTTGAATCTGAAATCTTGGAAAGTGATGTATGTATCATCAGTCGGAAGAACGGAAAGGAAACGACTTGACTTGAACAATTTAGGTGGGTGTGTAGCCTACAACACTACATTTATTCTTACAATATATTTGGAAGTAGGGTTATGGTTTTAATTTTATTTACGCGTCCAATGGTTAAATGTAGCAGTAAGGTTTCACATAGACCAAACAGTACAGGAAAAAACACTGGAAAGTTTTTTGTGTTTCTTTGATGTTTTGCCTTCGGATAAGTTAAACCTTACGTTAAACATCAAACGAGTTCGTTTTTGTTTTCTAATTCGTGATAGTTTGACGTACCAAGTTGGTCTTCTGCATTCGTTGCAAACGCGCTGAATTTCACTCGCTTCGCTCGCTCATTCAGTGCAAGTCTTTCTTTTGGTATAGTTGGTTTGTCCGCACTTCTCTTTCAAGGGCTTTGGCCTTTATTTGTAATAAAAGACAAAGGACAGCAAGTCAAATGAACAACGGATATTTTAGCTTTAAGACGGGAAGTTGGCTACCGGCAATGTTAGTATTTGTTTAATATTCAGTGTTCACCTGGCGCCTGGCGTTTGCTGATTGGCATTGTTGCATAAAAACAATTTTTAAAACAATGTAAAACAATAAACCGGATCGTTCAGGGCTCCGTAACTCCGAAATGGCACGACCAATGTTGAAATTTCTATAAAGAGCACGTCTGGGGAAGAGTGTCTTTCAAATGAGCTAAGAACCAGCTTTACAGAACAAGTGCAGATTTAGTCTGTGGAGACCATTGCATAAACGTGTCCAAAGTCCACCACCGCCACCACATAAGACAAAATGAAACTCACGATTTCAGCTTAAGGCCAGATCTCCACTGTAACAAAACGGAAATTAATAAAAGTTGGTACACGTGTTCGCCAAGTCCCACGAAGCTCACATACCAAATTTCAGAGGAAATTGTTGAAAGACAGCGGAGAAATTAAGCATCGAAATTTCGTGCTTTAACATGGGAGACGAGTCCAAACCTTACAGTAAAGGCTTCCGCCTTTACTAATACAAACATCACAGTTGACTGCAGAGCAGAAAAAAAAATACCATAAAGCCAAAGTAGAAAATAAACGAAATCTTTTTATGTTTAAGGTAAGGTATAACTGAATCAAAGTCATAAGACGATACAAACGCGAACAAGCGATATCGGCTAGTTCAAAGTAATTTGAACCAAACATTCAAAATCGTACCATTTGTATGTGTCTGTGGGAATTATTTGGTTCAATGACCTGTCGCTAAAACTTCATAATTTCTAATGGTAAAAAATGCATTTCAAAATTGCCAAAGTTACTGTAAATTAAAATTAAAATCCACCAACTTACCATTCTTCATAGAGAAGGAAGCCAGCAGCAAGCAAGTTATCAGATTAATAAACAATATCATGGCTATGTAATACCCTTAACAAACCAAGAAGCAAAACTGAAATCAAGTGGAGGTCTTAGCAGAGAATTGTGTGTCCTGGCTATCGATAAATGTTTTAACTATTACCATGAACTGATGACTTTATACGATTTTAATCGGACTTCCGCCTGTAAAGGTTGTCACTAAAGGTTACAAAGAAATTGTGGTTTGAAGTGGGATAGTACAGAAAAGGAGTAGATGAAGAAAAGGAAAAAAGGAATCTGATGATGTATACGTATTCGTTCGAACTATTTGTGTCCAATATGTTGACCAGTATTGAGCGTTATTAAATTTTACGCCTACACACTATTATCATAATAAAGAAAGAGCACCTTTCCGTAATTGAGTTAAATAAAAGCCAACTGGTGCAACAAAATTAAAACAACACGTTTCGGAGAGAGACATACTCCATCAGCAGGTTTCAATAAAATACTAAAAACATATGGCAGTTTGCCGCCGAGTCACTCAGGCTTAAAAGGAGGAGTCCATTCAAGTTCACACAAATTTAAAATTTTTAAAAAACATTTTGTGTGAACTTGAATGG
>JAHWFP010017112.1:53543-73739 GCA_023313725.1 Lithobius niger | reverse complement strand
ATGAGGGATTGTTAGGGATCAGGATTAAACAAACGATCTTCAACAATTCAGCAAGAGGGCGAGCAGGCTCATTCTTGCCACGGTAGCAAAGAAAAAGGCCTGGCGGCCGACAATGAAACGGATTTGCGCTCTAGGGAACAAACACTATTACTTCAACAATGCTGACTATTAGAGCCGAGTTGAATCAGCGGTAATCAGCTAGACCAGCGTATGTTACGCCGGGGCGCAACTAGTAGCTTTAATAATGCTGGCTATTAGAGCCGAATTTTATAGTTTCAAAATGGATTGAGTAACAATCACTGTATGGTCGATCGTTGTTGTGGGCTGGTCGCTTGGTGTCAAGATGGCGAAACAGGCAATCCAGCCACACCGGAGATAAGAGTGGCGCCCTCCATTGAAAACGTGATTTACTTTCCTAAGAACACAAAACACCGTTGGAGCCGGGAAGTGGGTGAAGTATTCAGAACACACAACGGTGAGATTGAGAGTTAATGGTTCATCAACAGCTAGGTCATTAGCGTCAGTTAGTCATTGGGGGGATTGAAGGGTAGGAACATTTAATGCGGGGGGGCGGGGGAGGACAGGAGGCGGTTTGGAGCATTTTCATTTCATGCTGCCTAGGAAATAGGAAACAAACGAAACAGCAAAAAAACATATAGTAGAAATGTTTGGTTTGTTTTCTTCTTTCCTTTTTATAATAATATTGACATCCTCAATGCCAGCTTAAGGTCAGTGGTAAATATCAGAAAAAGAACTGAACCCAAGACTGATCCCTGTGGAATGCCACTAGTTACCGATTGCATCTTTGACTGTAGTACACATACAGACAAATTGAAACCTCCTAAATAGAAAATCCAAGCTAGCCATCATATGCTTTGAAGGGGGTTGCAATAATTATATTTATTTTCTCCTGAAAGTAACCTATCTTTCACAAAAACGAACACCCAATGTTGCAGCACAAATTTTAAACAGAATTCCCGTTACCCAGTATTGGAAATATTCAGTTTTCGTTTTATTCTTATTTTAAAACTGTTAAAAACCCTTGGAGGATGGTAATACTTATACCAACGTACCTGTAATTACCTTTCAAAAAAAAAGCAATAATAATAAAATTGGTTAAATGAAAACCAAAGAAAATTCAATGCAGCCGCCATGTCTAAATTGTCCATTTTGAATTTACGCCACTCTGAAATATCCCCAAACTATGTCCGTATTACAGCACGTAGGAACGCAAACGGCCTTTTATTTTTTTTTCACGAAATTGCACAATTTGCAGCACGTATGAACGCTAATGGCCTTTTTCTTTCTTCACGAAAATGCACATCTGATGTAATTATCGACCTGCTGTAATAGGACTATGTTTCATGGCTGATGACCCTGCGTGTGTGTAGGAAAACTATTCCGTAACTGAAGTCGTCAACATTAATGCTAAATTTTGTTCTTTCTAAAAACGTCAAGGCCACTTAATGGAAAATTTGTTGTTTAGCTTTTAAACCATGGTTTGTTAGTTAATGTGGTCCAGCTGTCATGATCAGGACGACGGGGGAGGGGGAGGAGGGTAGGAGGGCGTTGTCCTTGCCCTTTTCTAGAAAATTGGCCTTGTTGCCCTGTTTGTAAAAAAAACATGCCCTATTTTGGTTTTCATAACCGATGATTGCAACGGGCCCTGCAGCCAGAGAAAGGGCCTAGTGGCGTAAAAAAAAAGGACGAAGAAGCCGGGGCAGAAAAGGTTAAAAGAAGCTAAAAAGAAAGGTCCCCATAAAAAAAAAAAAACTATGACTATGCCCTTTTACTGAAAGTTTCCCCCGCCCTCTGGAAGAACTGTGGTTTGCTGCTGCCTTACGTTTTTATGGACGAACTTTCGCATATTCATTCTTCTCAGAAACGGTTAACTTCTAGTTTCAATTTCATTTTTCTGTGTTGTTCACATCCATCATCCGAAATAAGCGGTTGTCGATTTATACAGTTTTGGCGTTTAGTGTTATAAAAAAAACTAGCATCGTGCCCGGCTTCGCCCGGGGATTACTTTGACCCGTGGTTGTTTCCCAGTATTTGCTCGGTGCTGGCTGATCGTTCACTGCAACAATCGATTTTTGTTTGTGTAACACTCCCCCCTTTTCGCCAATCCTCTCCCTCCCCTCTCCCCTCCTCCTTTCATCCCGTTCTCTCCCTCTCCTCTTGGTTTCCTTCCCTTTCTCCTCTTTGCTATACGTAGTTGAACACGTACGGGTCCCGTGCTTGTTTGTTTGTTCTCTTCTAGGTTCAGTTAATGCGTAATCGTATGCTTATTTAGAAGGATAATTGTTAGAGCAAATTGTTAGTCAAGGCAACAATGTGCCAATTTCAACTTCTTTTCAGGGCAACAACGTCCCAGTTTCAACTTCAAGCCAAAGAATTGACACACTCGCACGTTTTCATTGCTCCGCTTCCGGGCAGGGTCGGACTGGGTAGGAAAGGGCGCCTGTGCCATCTGAGGGATTGAAGGGGCGCCAGACTTGTTTTGACAGACACCTGTTTTGCGAGAAGACTTTAAATGAATTTTTTTTTTTTTGGGGGGGGGGGGTCAACATCTCCTCGTCATGAGAAAAAGTTTTGGTTGCACCATCATATTGTTAATTTTTGGTGAACAATATGAAATGGTGGAATAAAACCAAAAACTCAATGGATGTAGCGCTTAATTTTATATTTTTATTTCTTCCCCATCCCTCTCCCTCTTCCTGTAACATTGTAACAAGGTGTGTATCTTGACAAGATGCCCTCCCCAGCCCCATCAGGGATAAAAGCTGCAACTTCGGACCATTTTAAATCAAAAAATTTTTCAAAATTTAAAGTGGCACTATCACCGATTGAAAGTCAACAGAATCTGGCAATATCTAGCGCTATCCAGCACTTGCTTGAAATTGCACAAACGAAGGAATGCACAACGCCATTTCTTTTAACGAAACAAGCCACGAGCTCCTTAATTGAGTGACAATTTGGTACGTCCTCGTGCACCTGAGAACAAGCTGCAAAGGTTAACAATACCATTGCCGTTAGATGGCGCCAGTATTTTCGTGCGATTTCAATCGGTGATAGTGACACTTTTAAACAATAAGTAATAGTTATTGGTTAAAAACTATTGGTTATCGATTTTTAAACCACGGCTGCGATGATTTGGCCGCGAGACATGCAAATACGTCGAGCGGCCAAATCATCGCAGCCGTGGTTTACAAATCGATAACCAATAGTTCTTAATAAATAACATATTTATATCACGGTTGGGACGTCAAGCTAACTCGTATTTAACTAAAACGTATTTGTGTTTTGTGAAAAATTTCACAAAAAGACTAAAGGTCATTCCATTTTAGTTTACTGAGGGTGGAGTGGTTGGTAGACCGACGAGTCGTTTGCGTCCGTTTGTGGGGGAGTGGGCAGGAAGGATACGCAGCGTCGTTTCGTCGTATTTCACGCTAGCCAGGTCACTTGTGTTTTCGAAGCTTTTCGGAGTGATAGAACTTCGATAAAAAGCTGCAGGGACAGAATGACATTCTGGGAAGGTATGTAATTCATTTTGAGCGTTTGTAGTTTGAGAATTGTTTAAAAACTAGGTAATAGGGTAGCGGTATGAATGAAGGTCATTGCATTTTAGTTTGTGGAGGGAGGGAGTGAGGGGGGGGGAGTTAACGCAGCGTGAATGGCTTAGATATTGGCCAGACGTATAAGAGTTTGCAGGGATGGGATTTCATTCCTTTTAAGTAATTAAGTTTTGGGCGTTTTTATTGCGTTACGTTTTTTTTTTTTCACGATGTATTTGGTCGTTGGTGTGTGTACCCGGTCGCGTGATCCGGAAGTGTCAAAAGTGTGGGTTATTGGAAAAAGTGTGGGTTATCGGCAAAAGTGTGAGGTAACTTGATAACCCACACTTTTTGCGATGACGCACACTTCCGGTGTTGGTTAACGGGATTTCACCAACGGACATTTAGCATGGCGTTGAGTTAGCGTGACGTCACAGCCGTGGTATAAGTAATAGATATACTATCTAGTAATAGACCGGATTATCCCGAAATAATGGCTCGTCTGCGAGAAACGGAACAGTCCAAAGATCGAGGGGTTGCGAAATCGCACGAGCGCGCCAGCGGAGTTCGATTTTGCTACCCCTTGATCTTTGGACTGTTCCGTTTCGAGCAGACGAGCAATTATTTTGGGATAACCCGGTCTAATTCACGGATATGTGTTTTAATGCTAAGGTGTGACGTCGAGCCAACATGTCTAGTTATTTGAGATTTAAAAAAAATTTATTTGAAAATTTTATTTGTGAATTATGACGTAAATTCCTGAACTCAAACTTCCAGTTTAAACTTCCTGTCTGCAAAAGTCTCACGTACGCGAGGACGTCCCTATATCCAGTCCCAGTCACCGACATTTGTGTTTAAGGTAAAACCGTATTTTTTCTACTTTATTAGTTTAAATAAGATGTAGCGTATAAAATGCGCTATTTGCTTGAGTCTCGTAGGTTTTTAAGTGTGTTTAGAAGGTGTCAGTAGGCTAGTTTTCGTACCGTCGGAACGAAAGGTTGTCGGGGGGTTCGGCTTGGACTATTCATTCGTGGGTGGGGGTGGGGAGGGGGCTAGCATCGTACGCGAGGTTTTTTTTTTTTTTTTCGTTTTAGTGCGTAAAATGTCGCCAGGTTATAAATGTGCTGTTCGCTTGAGTATCGTATGTTTTTAGGTATATTTAGGTGTGTTTACAAGTGTCGGTAGCCTAGTTTTAGTACTGTCGGAGTGAAAGGTTGGAGGATTGGACCATTCCTGCACGGGTTGGGTCCACGTGGTGGAGCAGTGGTTGTGTAGAGCGCGGAAAAAGTGTTAGATTATCAAAAAAAAGTGTGGGTTATCGAAAAAGTGTGAGTTATCAAAATTAACCCACGGTCACGTGTGTGGGTTTTCAGATTAACCGTATATAACGGCTACACTTTTAGCATTGGGATGTGTTGGCGTGACGTCACCGCCATGCATTAAGATATGAATAAACTAAAAAAAAAATTCAGTTGTATTTTGCTTTCATTATTTTACTTACTAAGTAATTATAAAGCTCATTAGCAGTTTGCTACGTAACAAATATTTTATCCCCACCCCCTCGTAATAACAATTCAATTCGTTACGCCGCCAAGACCTCCCCCAATCTAGGCACACACTAGTGTGTCGCCGCCAAGTAGACGTTTTATTGTTGTTGGAGCGTAATTGTTAGAGCGTAATTGTTAGAGTGTAATTGTTGTCAGATGGCGGCTCATTAGCAGACTGTGTCTTTTAACTGAAACCAACTTATACGTGATTTCAGCATACTGGTGTAAATTCCCCATGCGGTAGAAATCTTTGCAAATCGTTTGAATCAGGTGTATTGGGTCCAGTAACAAAGAAAAACTCAACACGAAAATGTGGGAACGTGTCCTTCATGGAGAGTAAGTGTCCTCAATAACGTTGATTTGTGTTACTGGTGACTAGTAACTAGTTTCTAGTCCGCAGGCTCCCATGTTAATTTTCATAGGGTATAACGACACATCTACAGCTGATTAGGAAAGTTGCCAGATCTAAATTTCGGCAGACAGGTAAAGCGTCATATGGTGAAGTGCCTTTTTCTAAAATGGGGGTTGTACCTAGAAGCACGTGGTCCTGAAGTGACTCTAAGTGCAAAATTATTGTTGTAACCATTATTTGTTTTGTCATCCAACAGTAGATTATAACATGCTTAAGTGTTACACACTTATCGTTTCAGTACCTAATTGTCAGAATTCATTGTTGTTGCAAATAGGTGGTTCACTATTGCAGTTCGTATTGTAGTTTGGGGCGAATGGCAGAAGGCCACGGCCTCAATTAAAATTTAGAATGGAATGGTTCACTAAGAGACGGAGTATCTTTTATTGCAAAGGTTTGGTCGTTTTTTTTCCCCACCAAATCCAAATCGGTTTTTTTTTACGGTACGCGAATTAAAATGAATTATCTGCCCCACGACCCGAATAAATTTCTCATTACTGGTTCAATAAGACACAGGGTATCTTTTATTCCACAGGAATTGATTAGGTCCCTGCAATTACCATACTGTTACGCTTGTTATTAATTTATTTAGAATGACAATAGCAAATGTGAAAATTATGAATGATAACATTCATACAATAAAATACCTCCAGACAAAAAAGGTAGGGGTGACAATTACACCGTGGATTTTTTCTACATTCACATGTCTATGAAAGTCGTGATATCCACCCAAAACCAAAACTGGTAAGAGAAGCCACCAAGTTTACAAAAAGGGTTGGCCTTTCAAAGTAGTGATATCATTCAACCAGGGAAAGGCCGCCAAGGTTAATCCTATTAGCCAAGTTAATCGCACCGAATAATACTTTGGACGTTAAATGAAAACTTGAAGATTGCTACCGCTAGTAGCAATCTTCTAGTTTTTATTTAACCTTCGAACTATTAGTTGGTGCGATTAACTTTACTAATAGGATTAACCTTGGTGGCCTTTCCCTGGTTGAATGATATCACTACTTTGAAAGGCTGACCCTTTTTGTAAACTTGGCGGCTTCTCTTACCAGTTTTGGTTTTGGGTGGATCCTTTCATACAATGTTATATGCTTTATGGACGCTCTCTTTCATTATTGTAATCTTGCACATTGTCTTTAAATCCGAAGCAAAATCATTTTTTTTTTTTTTGTAAAACACTATTCACTTTCTGTACATAATAATACAGCACGATTTCTATTATTTTTTACCTTGCATGTTTGCCACACTGTATTTTTGTTTTGTAAATTATTTATTGCCTCCTTGTTCCTTGTATATGCACTTGGGCCCTATTTCGTCCCTCCGTGTCCCACTCATTAGCAGATTGGACTCGCCCATTCAACCTACTTTACAGGCGGATAAAGCATGGCAACGCTTTGCAATCGCATTTTTAAAAGAATCGTCGCTCAGAAAAAATGAATTTTGTCTTGCAAAGTAGCAGAGTTTAGAAAAACATTGTAATAATTTGAAAAGCAAAACTAGTTTGGAAATATTTAGTAGGCCTAATAAAGTGTGTTCCCTCTTCGTCGGAGTTCCTGCGTTGATTGGCTGATAAGGGGCGCACAGAAGTACGCTATATTGCCGAAAAACGTTGTAAGTGTATTTTTTTTTTTTTTTGGTGAACATAATTAAAAACTGTCAGTAGACCTGCATATCTTTATAACGCTTTTATTTTATTCTATTAAGCAAGAAACGTACAGTAATTATTATTTTTTTCACCCTTTTCAATAATTGGACACATTATCGGTTTTAAAAAATAGGACGAGCTCGAAAAGTGATTAACAAATTATCGGTTTTCGTGTAACCGACAGTAATAAAAAACGGTTACTATAGGTAACCGGTTTCTTTAAAAACTGTCACTTGCCACCACTAAAAACTAACGTAACTGCATTATTGTCACGTTCGTGTTAAAAAAAAATGTACAATGTACAGCCGGCACCACAGCTTGTTTCGAATCGAGTTACTTGAGCAAAATTGAAGTTTAGCTTACATTGCTGGTCACCTGTTCCAGTTGCGTTCTTGGTCATGGCCTCAGCTGGTGTAAAATAGAAGCGGAGTCCCCGCCTTCCCCCCCCCCCCCCCCCACCGCATTTTGTCAATTCTGCAAACCTTTTTTGCCGTTTATTTCGGCACCGCTTTTCTTCTTCGTGGTCCCAGATACGGAAGCCATTCTAACTGAACGAAGGGTGCTTCTCGTCTGATAACTATAATCGAACAGGGAGCGCGGTCATATGATTTCCTTTTTCAGGATGCTTCTTTCTCAATCTACCTTGGGGCGAGCGTATTAGAAAGCGTTGCTCATCAAGGAAGTTGGGGTTAAGACTGGTGATGACGCCAAGGGGAAAGGAAGGGTAGATTGAGAGGAGGGCTTTGTGACTGAAAGGAATAGTCACATCCAGGAAGCCAACCCACAATACAGCAATAATCTTTCTTAAAAATATCATCAAAGGGGCGCCAAATCAAAGGGCGCCTGTGCCCATGGCACAATGGCACTATGGCCAGTCCGAGCCTGCTTCCGGGGGTCGTTGCGCTTGCTTCATTTCTGCTATGAGGCTGGTTTATAATGTAAGAAGAAGATAAAAAAGTAATAACTATAATAAACTTTGGAAGCAACGTAGTTACTGTCGCTCAATCAGTCACTAAATATATTCACTGAAACCAGAAATCCAGAAATCATAAGGGGTAGAAAATGACTAATGCGTTAACACTTCTGAAAAAAAATAAAACATTCTGACCAACAGTTTTGGAGAAAGAGGAACACCAACTGCAGTAACTATGATTTTCCGATTGAATGAAATTGAATTGAATGAAAATTTTTGTTTTAAAAGACATACCCTCTAACTATTTTCGTGCATCACACGTGGGATAGTTTTTTCAACATGTACACACGTTAGAATGAATGTAGGAAAAACGGCTCACGTGAAGTTAAAAGAAAAAAAAACTGGAAATTAATTCGTTCACGATATTTACAGAGAACCGTTGCAAAACCGAGAACGCACCTATGTTCAAATAGTATGGACGCTAAAATATTTATTTAAGCTATGAACCAGTTTTTGTACTCTCCCTCCACAACTGTGTGATCTTAATAAACAGTTTAATAATCAGGCATTCCAAGATGTTAACTTTTAAGCAGGCCTATCATATGCTTCCCAATGATCAGATTTGAAAGACCGCTTTTGTACGACACACACAAGTTTATCAATAAAATATTAAACGTTAGATTTAATCTCGTTTATGCTTTTCTTTATTCCTTACTTTTTTTTGGAAACATTTCTGGTTTTCCTACTTTTTGCACATTTTTGCCATCTTGTGGTTTCCTACTTTTGCTTTTTAAGTGTTCTTATCCTTGTTCAAGTTCATTCTTTATCAGCTGTTATAAGCAATGCAGTTAAGACCAGCAGTTAATAACCTCTTTTTTTTACACAATTTGGGAATTTGAAATCAAAAATCGTTGCCTCAGCGCCAATTTTAGTGAAAATTTGGTTCGTTATCTTAGCCTTGTTTTTATTTCAAATCACATCATACTGGTAGAAAAACTGTCACGGTAAGCTAAAATCGTTACATTGTTTACTTCTAACTGCAGTTTTAAAAAAAAGAATTCGGATTAAATTCCTTATTTTCTACCAGAAAATTCCTTATTTGTGATGTTAAAAATTCCGTATTTTCTATTGTTTTTCTCCTACCCTTGCACGTGCATTTCGTATTCTACGTCTTTCTGCAGAAGAAGGCAAATTCAGGGGCGTACTGGCCATACGGGAAAACGGGAGGTTTCCCGTTGGGACCTATTCTCAGAGGACCTGTCGGGGGCCTATACTGACATTTTTTCTTGTAGTCACTTTATTTCTACGAAATGCCACAAGAGAGTGGCATACGTTAACCATTTCCCGGGCCTAAATGGCCGTCCCAGTACGCTCTTGCAATTGAATATTTACTTACAACAACATGTTGCGACGTTTCTTTTGTTCTCTCGACACTTATCAAGCGATCCATAACAAACGGAAAAGTTTAAAAATAATGCAGCAACAAGGAAAGTCGTAGTACGAAAACCGTAGCACCTTAATACTATAAATAAACAAAAACGGAACGTTAAATGTTTAGAGTAAGGGTCTAAAAGTCAAAACCTAGAAGGAACACGGACAAGCTTTGACAGTAAGGGTCTAGGTATAAAATTTTGTAAGAGGCTGGTAAGCATTAGACCCTTACTACCTGGCGGTTAGCTTAGGTCTACTCTATTCGGACAGAATGTGTATGAACGGTTGTATCAGGTTTCTTTGTTCTTAGAATATTGTTATAGAACTTTAAGAACACAATTTTCTTGTGAAGTTTGGCATTTTGTCTTTTGATGCTTTAGAATTTTTTATTATATTTCGTAGATTTACGGTGGAGGATAACCAGTAATGCTCTCTGCTGAGAATACCCTACCATGTTACTAAACGGACAAATAGTTTTCAACATAAAACAAAGCAGCAAACGTATATCAACAACTGGATCATCACATGGGTCTTTGTAGGAAAATTTCCAGTTTTTCGTCAAAATGTTTTTATTTCTGACCACCGGGTAGTAAGGGTCTAATGCTTACCAGCCTCTTACAAAATTTTATACCTAGACCCTTACTGTCAAAGCTTGTCCGTGTTCCTTCTAGGTTTTGACTTTTAGACCCTTACTCTAAACATTTAACGTTCCGTTTTTGTTTATTAATTCGTGTTACTTTTAGAATTGCAGCTAAACTGTAAAACAGTGCAGTTGACGGTTCAAATTAAAAGTTTAACACAGAAACCCTAGGCTGACTCTTACTAACACTGTTAATTAATAAACAAAAACGGAACGTTAAATGCTTATAGTAAGGATCTAAAAGTCAAAATCTAGAAGGAACACGGACAAGCTTTGACAGTCAGGGTCTAGGTGTAAAATTTTGTCAGTAAGTGGCTGGTAAGCATTAGACCCTTACTACCTGGTGGTTAGCTTAGTTCTAGTCTATTCGGACAGAACGTGTGTATGAACGGTTGTAGTAGGTTATCTTTGGTCTTAGAACAGTGTTATGGAACTTTAATCACACAATTTTCTTGTGAAGTTTGGCATTTTGTCTTTTGATGCTTTAGAATTTTTTATTTTTCGTAGATTTATGGTAGAGTCTTACCATAATGCTCTCTGCTACGAATATGCTGGCATGTTACTAAATTGAAAAATAATTTTCAACGTAAAGCAAAGCAGGAAACGTATAACCATACTACCACTTGATCATCGCATGGGTCTTTGCAAAAGGATTTCCAGTTTTTCGTCAAAATGTATTTATTGCTGGCCACTGGGTAGTAAGGGTCTAATGCTTACCAGCCACTTACTGACAAAATTTTTACACCTAGACCCTGACTGTCAAAGCTTGTCCGTGTTCCTTCTAGAGTTTGACTTTTAGATCCTTACTCTAAGCATTTAACGTTCCGTTTTTGTTTATTAATTCGTGTTACTTTTAGAATTGCAGCTAAACTGTAAAACAGTACAGTTGACGGTCAAAGCTGAGAGTTTATCACAAGAAACCCCAGGATGACCCTTACTAACATGGATATCGCCAATGGTAACAATAGAAATAAATCCTTTAATCTTCAGTCTATGTCTTGCAGCAGGCGTTTGCTAATTGGCATTGTTGCATAATAACAACGTTTAAAACAATGTAAAACAATCAACCTGGTGGTTTAGAGCTCCGTAACCCCTGAACCACTTCACCAATTAGAAAAGGCCTTATGAAAAGGGCACATCTACAGAGCAGTACCTGTAAATTGAGCTAAGAACCAGCTTTATAGGACAAATGGTTTGATCTGTAGAGCGGACAGACGAAAGTATCCCCAGAACAACAACAACAACAAGCAGAACAAGAAGATGTCTATTTGGCCCCTCTCTGTATCTTGGGTTTGGCTGGACCGAAGTTCACAATTTTTGGACTGCAAACAGGCCTTGACTAGTCAAGGCTAGATTCCAAATTTGGTTTAAAGATGTTTACTTTTGACGGAGTTATAAGCTCTCGAAGTTGAGAATTTAACACAGAGGTCCTAGGTCGACCCTTACTAACACTGGCTATCGCCAGTGTTAATAATTGAAACAAATCCTTTAATCTTCAGTCTTGCAGCTGGCGTTTGCAAATTGACATTGTTGCATAATAACAATGTTTAAAACAATGTAAAACAATCAATCTGGTCGTTTAGAGCTCCATAACCCCTGAACCACTTGACCAATTAGAAAATGCCTTATGGAAAGGGCACATCTACAGAGCAATACCTGTAAGATGAGCTAAGAACCAGATTCATAGGACAAATGGTTTGACCTGTAGAGAGGACAGACGAAAGTATCCCCAGAACAACAACATCATCATCATCATCAAGAAGAAGCAGAACAAGAAGTTGTCTATTTGGCCCCTCTCTGTATCTCGGGTTTGGCTGGACCGAATTTTACAATTTTTGGACTGTAGAGAGGCCTTGACTAGTCGAGGCTGGATTCCAAATTTGGTTTTAAAATGTTGACTTTTGACGGCGTTATAAGCTCTCAAACTTAAGAGTTTAACACAGAGACCCTAGGCTGACCCTTACTAACACTGGCTATCGCCAGTGTTAATACTTCAGCCTATTTGGATTCAAGGTGTTGTGGTGTCCTTACTATGATTTATCTTCTTGCTGCAATTTTGAAACTGCACAAATTGTTCCTCTAGTCATTTGCATGTTGTACGTTTAAAATCTTTAAAAAGTCAAATGTGCTGTTAACTGTTCACTAAGTAGGAATGTTTCGGTTTAAATTAAAACCGTTAGCAATCAAGTTTTTTAAGCAAAAAACACACCTAAGACATAATTGAAAAAATTATACAGACGATGCAACAGACTCGCCAGTTTACTAGTAAGTCAGTAAGATGACATAAGAAAGGAACCCACTACAGATCACGTCATTGGTTCTGTTTTGACTTCCCTGCGCGCCGGCACTTAAGTACAACCTAACCTTAAACTTAAAGTAAATAAAAAACCCAAAAATGTGCACAAAGAAGCAACACTACACAACGTTTTGGGGATATAATGCACCCCGTCTTCAAGTGCAAATAAAATCAGCTGAAAAGCATCGTACAACAAACAAATTTAAAAACACTGAAAAATCATGCTGTATGTAAGGCACAGGATGCTAAAATTTTCTAAAACTTTGTAAAAAACCCTAAGCCTTCCTGGTCGGAACAGGTCAGCAATAGGCTATGAGATAGCACGACCTCGATCCTGCAAACGCAGGGGGGGGGGGTTGAGGCTTAATGGTGCGTCGACAACTTGGTCATTAGCGCCAACCTCAGTAACAGTGCAGTGGTCCGGGTTGCCACTGTACCACACATTACAGAGATGTTATTCAAACCCCTAATCTAAATCTTGTCATACATCTGTACCTCCTGCAAAAATTGAAAAACACCGGACAGGGGGAAAGACTTATCGCCCAACTGACGCGCAATGTCATGCGGAAGATGGAAACGACGACGAACATCATCAAGATGGCGACAATCAACAAGGAAGTGCCGGGCCGTAAGTGGCCGTCGACACCAATAACATTCAGGAGGGTCAACCCCCCGCAAAACGAAACAGTGAGTAAGTCGGGTGTGACCAATGTGCAAACGGTCCAACACACCTCCTCACAGCGACTGCGGCGACACGACGAGTGCCACTCCTCGACAGTGCCTTTAATGACCCGTAATTTATTACCGTCCTGCCCATCCCACAAGGTTTGCCAAAAAGCGTGTAACCTCAGACGCAGAATTGGAAAGGCGTGTGAGGGAACAAGGCCGAGATCCCTATCGAGAGGGCCAGAAGGGCCCCTTTCGCAGCAGAATCAGCTTGCTCATTCCCTGCTATCCCAACATGGCCCGGGATCCAGCAGAAAAGCACGGTTTTCCGCTGGCCAGGCAAGCGGAAAAGTAAAGCTTGGACACGTTGCGTCAAGGGGTTTCGAGGGGTGCAAACAGCAGGCTCGAAGTGAGTAGCTAAGGCCATGGTCGCCTTATCTCATAACCTATTGCTGACCTGTTCCGACCAGGAAGGCTTAGGGTTTTTTACAAAAGTTTTAGAAAATTTTAGCATCCTGTGCCTTGCATACAGCATGATTTTTCAGTGTTTTTAAATTTGTTTGTTGTACGATGCTTTTCAGCTGATTTTATTTGCACTTGAAAACGGGGTGCATTATATCCCCGAAACCTTGTGCAGTTTTGCTTCTTTGTGCACATTTTTGGGCTTTTTATTGACTTGAACTTGAATTGTGCTGCCTTTTTCACTAACCTTAAACTTGGTTCATAAAGGTTTTTGTCTTTAAACTGAAACGGCGCTTATTTGTGAATACTTAGCAGCACATTTTTAAAGATTTTAATCGTACGTATTTTTTTTTAACTTGGATACTGTTGTGCATTTTGGCATGTTGTTCTGTACAATAAATATTTTTTTTAATTTCTTTTTTAGTTACCGTACTTAGTAAGGAAGGGCGATTTTTTAATATATCGTGGTTTTACCGGTATATGCACAAGTCGTGCGCGATTGTCATCGTAATGCTTGTTGTGTTCCAATATAATCGAAATTAATTACCCAAGAATTAAATTCTCATCGCTGGAGCTAAATCTGTTAGAGGTTAGTAAAATGGGAATTTAATTACCATGGGAATAAAATGAGCTTAATTATTCAGCATTTGGAGTAATTAAGTTTGCTACATTTGTAATCAATTGATGAATGGCTTTTAAAAAATAACTGAAAAATCATTAGATAGGCTAATGCTTTTTGTTGTTTTGGCGAATGTGGGCCTGTGCAGTAGGAATCCTTTTTGGGAATTCCTCATAGGCAGGATGTGGAAATGTTGCCTTTAGTCATCACTATCTCACAAACTAAATTTTGTCACTCTGGGGTTGGTTCTTACGATGCCCCCAGGGGGAAATGGGAGGCGTCAAGTTTAGCGTGTATGGCAATGGGCAGAAACGCGAAAAAAGGCAAATATGACGATTTAACTGTTTTAACGTACAATTTTTTACTTTATCCCATTTGATACTCTCAGAAACTACGTGAACATGCTGTTATTATACGTAATTTTACTTTTCTTAAAAACTGCGAGAATATTTTAGCATCGAAAATGGGCCAATTGGAGTTTTAGGCCATTTTGGCACATAACTACTATCGCACTATTACGTAATATAAAAAAAATTCTAGATAATTTTGCATATTTGTCTTGGTCTTTGAGAGCTTCAAATTAGAATATATTAAATTAAATTTAAAAACCACTCAGATCATCATATTTGCCTTTTTCACCGTTTCGCCTAGGCGTACAATGTAAATTGAAAGCCCTGGGGGCACCTCAAGGCATGACCCCAGAGTGATGAAATGTTTTGTGTGTCATAGTGATGCCTAAAGGCTAATTTTCTGTACCCTGTCAATAGAATTTTTTTTTCAATCCACCCTACTGTATAGATCCAGAGAGTGTCGGATAAGGCCGGCCGCGTAGGCACGGACTGGGTAGGGGGGCTGCAGTGCTATCGCCTGGTGGGCCAGTACCCCCTCTTTTTTTCTATTTTTTATTTTTTTTTTATTGCAATTCAGATGTGCTGAATCTTGTAATGACTGATTCAACTGAATGCTGCAAGGGGGAGTGGGGTGGGGGTGCCTGTAAATTTATGGAAAAACTTATTTGGTTGGCTAATTTTTTTTTTTAATTTGGTGGGCCAAAGTTTTAATTTGGTTGGTCAAAATGTTATGAGCCCGGTCATAAGAATTAAGCCAGTCCGGGCCTGGGCCGCCGGGGATTTTATCACTTCATATTGCTCAAGTTTTCTTCTGTGTGCTAAAAATTGCATAGCTAAGTTGCAGGAGAATTCGTTTCAAACTCACGCTGATTTCTTTACAGTACGCTAGTGCAACCTCCTCCCCCCCCCCCCACCCTGTTTATACTAAAAGAGGCCCTTGTTTGAAAAACAAACAAACAATTCTTTAAAAAAATTCAGATGAATTACTGTGAAATTGCATCTCTAATTTGCAGAAAAAAATTCGCGTAGATTTCTTAAAAGTACGCTAGCTTGTGGAGCTTCCCCAGCCTCCTCCCCCCTCCCCCTTCCCTACGAGGTGCCCACAGTATTTCCCTGGAAGGCCCGACCCCTAAGCCAATTCGTCTCTTGATCCAGACAGCAGACATGCAGACATACAATTTCTATAAGTCTTCTTCATACATTTGGTCCATACTGAAAATATTCCCACTACCTAATTACGTCATTGTTCAGTTCGGCCAATACAAGATGGCTGAAACATCGCAATAAACACCACAATCGCAATAATAATCAGTAGTAGGGCTCATGATGACTGTACGGTCGAAATTTAATTAACGTACTTCCCAATACTTAGAAAAGTAATAAGAAAACAACGCCGTACTACAATATAGTATAAAATAAAAATAAAATATAAATTTTATTCTATATAATAAAATGATAAAACGCTATTTACACAGCTTCTGTTATATGTACATTACATATAAAATCGCTAAAACACACATGAGGCGAACCCATTTTCGATTGTTTTAAAACTTCCACGCGGAAACGACATTTCCAGTTTTGCATCTTTAGTGTTGTAGCATGTGGTAACACGTAACCAAGTCAATTATTGCTGTGTTGTATCACAGAAGTCCTGAAACAAACGGAAACAGTCCCGCAACACTAGTTATTAGTTTGTCGAGTCTAATTGCCTTGTTGTAGTCCTCCCTCCACTACAAATGCCCTGTTAAAGGCCGAGGTAATCCACTCCTCGGAGTGATGACGTCAGTGATGAGACTGATGACCCGATGATGTAACGATGATGATGACTGGATGAAAATGTTGGAAACCGTTTATAGAACTAAACGGGAATTGCAACGTTAATACCCACTGAAAGGAAACAAGAAGGAAAAACATGTTATGTTAAAAATAACTGAAAACCACAAAGACTATGAAGAAACAATAATGAAACGCCTATAATGAAGTGGGGGTAATGGAAGTGGAAGGATTGAGGCTTAAGAAGGAAGGGAGAACGTAAACAGAATGGCATGTCAACACACAGGTTATTTACCCCCATACCTAAATAATTCTGCCCTTAACTGAGGTCAAATACACACTTTAAGAACGACGGCGGAGGGTGTTTGGAGTGAGTGAAAAGTGTGTCACTAAAGAAATTACAGGCAAGCAGTTGAAGAGCTGCAAAGGGTACAAAACGGATGCATCTAAAGAGCTGCAAAACATTGGAAAGGCCAACATTTTTCAGGGAAAAAATTACAAAGTATAGACAAGGCAAGGAGTGGGAGGAAATAGGTATATGTCCATGTGTGATTTTTGTTTATTGTTTCATTGCTACCTCTTCTCCCCCTCCCCCGGTAATTTGTGAAGAGTTAACAGTAACGAAGAAGAAGTGAAAATTACAAAATAAAAGCTACATGAAGATCTACCACTGTCAGAACGAACTGCGGACAAACACTTAAAACAAAAATGATCTAGTAGTGAGCAATACTTTTTTTTTTTAATGGATTAATTTTTTAACTGTGTTTTATATCGGGGTAGTTTTTCGTATCACCTAAGAATGCCTATGGTTCAATTCTTGGTAAAGAAATTTGAGAAGCACTGAAGCCCATTCAATAAAAATTGTAAAATTATCGTTATAGTCAGTCAACTTGACAAAAACAACGACATTTGAAAGCTGTCGGGATTATTATTGTAAATATGGCTGACTTGTAATTTGCGTCCCGCACTGAGATAGTCTTGCCGAAAATTATAATTTTATGGCCCGTGTTCGGGTCGCTATTTTGCACAGCTGAATTCAACTTTTTTTCTGATTTGGAGTTTTGCCATTCACGGTGCTTATAGTGTAGATAAACGCCTATTCGTCATGACTAAATCATGTAGACACACAGGGTCAGCAAGAATAGGGAAAAAAAGATCCCTTAGAATAGTTCGTGCTGCAACCTGAGAATTCCTAGGCCTTCAAAAATTGATTAATGAAACTAATTTTTGTAACCTATTATTGGTCTAAATGTAAACAAGATTATTTTAATTTTGTACGCAAATGACCAATGTGTTGATGTGTTATTGTTATGTGTTATTTGATTTGCACATCAACAATCGGATAATTGTGTAGAAAATAAATAAAATCTAAGTGAAATTGTTAGAAAAGGGTTCAACTGACGCAGTCATACTGACGGAATATAATACGGTAGATTCCAGCACAAATTTAGAAGGAAAGAAAATGAAATGTAAAACTTGTAAGTAAAGGTAAAAAAGACAATTGGTTAGGAAAAGTCAAAGTAAGTTTTCAGAAACATGGACAAAAATACAGTTTAGGAAACGTGTTTGCGAGTAAGAGTTCGAAAAGCAGTATTAAAGAACAAGTGGCATTTAAAATGATGAACAGTTATTTCAACGAAATTTTGCCATTTCATTACAAGCTCTGTCGTTTCACTCCATGGCAGATTTGTGAATGAAGTGGATTAGAAGACAAACTGACGATATGAAAGAAATTAATGTGCAGTAAAAAAAAAAAAAGAAGCAAATAACACCAAATTACATTACTAAAATGAGAAGATATTAGTACAAGAGATGTTTACTTTAGTAATAGTGGAAATAGTAGTAGTCTTTGTACCTAATGTGTTAATAATAATAATAATAACAATAATAATCATTTTTCACATAATAAGAAATTAGACCAATTCCCTCCACAAGAATGACACGCTAAATTAACTCTTGGGAATTTCCATAATCAAGAGTTAACGACCTGGCAGTGTTCTTTTAATGAAGCACATAATGGTAACCAACATTAAAATAATTCATCACGCTTTCCATTGTGTAAGCATTACCGAAACTAGGCCAACAACTATTCCTTTCTGAACCCATTATTCATCAGAAGCACCTGTGTCTTTCAACGCAGTGGGAAGTAGGCAAAACCGTTCTAGAATAATTGCATATGCGCATCAACTCAGTTTTGACCCAGTAAGGAGTGTGAAGGTCAGTGTAGATGGGATGCTGCGACCACTCTCACGCCACAGGGTCGTGACTTACCGAGTTTTGAAAACTGAGAATGGGTGCATTGGCGCTGTTGTTTTCCTTCATGGTTCCCGCCTTGGGACTTAATAGCGTACTTAGCCTTTAAACGTGATATGTAAATAAAGTCAAACTAGGCCAACCTTCTATTTTAAACGCGGATAACAAGGAATATTAGGGAAAAGTCTCGTCCAAGAAACTGACATGAACCCAAGTTTGCAAGGTCCTACGAGGGAACTTCTGAAAGCTCGGACATGTCGTGTCCTTGAACCCTTCCGATTTGTTTCTCTTGAATATTGTATTTGTTACAAAGCAATCAGACAGAACGTAATTTTAAGAAAAGCATTAAAAATTACCTTGAATCAATAATATATTGAAATACTGCTTAAATAATGTCTCCTCTCATCTGATGTGCACTAATCTCTGTGAGGATTCAGTACTGAGAAGCTTTGATGTTTAAAAAAAGAGGTGATATCATATCAAAAACCAAAACTGGTAAAAGGGACCGCCAAGTTCCGAATGGTTCGGCCCTTCAAAGCAGAGATATCAACACACCAAAACATTCGCCTAGAAATCGCACCGAATAATACTTTGGACGTTAAATGAAAACTTCTAGTTTTAAAATAACCTTCGAACTATTAGTCGGTGTGTTTAACTTGGCGAATGTTTTGGTGTGTTGATATCACTTCTTTGAAGGGCCGAATCATTCGGAACTTGGCGGTTCCTTTTACCAGTTTTGGTTTTTGGTATGATGCATTTATTGCAAGAGACAGTCCGATAGAGCCACTTAATTCCAGCAAAAACAAAATTCCGCCTACAAAAAGTGATTTGGTGTGAAGCTTAATTTTGTTTTTAGTGTGAGGTAGGGAAAGGGTTAAGCACCAAATAAACTTTGCGTGATCATTATTGTATTAATTGTAGCAATAAGGAAATAAGTCTTATAAATTCTATAAGTTGTGGATGATTCAAAACCGTATTAAAAATTATAGTTTCTAAATCAGCTAACTCAGGTTTCTTGGAAGTGTTAATGTGTCCCCAGTTAAAGCCATAGCGTCAGAAGGCAAGAGAGACAATTTTGGTAAGTAATTCCAATCGGAAATTTCAAGGATCTTTTACATGCACAATCTAAAGAGCACGAGGTATCACAGGGCCCTACTATTACAGAAAATGCTAGATGCGTCTGAGGTCAGGTTCGAACCGGAGACCACTTGCCCATGAGACAGTCGTCCTAACCATCGAACTATCTTGCCCTGTGCTACTGAGGTGACTGGATGAAAAAAAAGGAGAACTTTCCATTACAATTGTAATGGGCATTCGATCTACAGTGGAAGACTTGGAGTTGAAATAATGTGGGTTGTAATAACTAAAATTTGTTTGAAGTAACCAGTGATTGTAACTGACCTCCCCCCCCCTCCTTCCCTTTATTTCTCTAACATAATCAATTGATTAGTGAGGCACATCTCTACAAAGATACAGTTGAAAATTCAGAAATGCTTACCCGCTGGATCCGCCTTTGCCCCCTCCACCTCCATATCCGCCGCCACCACCGCCTCCATTACCACCTCCATATCCGCCACCGCCTCCGTTGCCACCTCCATATCCGCCGCCACCACCGCCTCCGTTGCCACCTCC
>JAHWFP010017112.1:37745-53533 GCA_023313725.1 Lithobius niger | reverse complement strand
TCCTCCACTGCCGCCGCCTCCCATTCCTCCATATCCTCCACCGCCCAGGCCGCCACCGCCCATGCCTCCATATCCTCCGCCGCCGCCGCCGCCCATTCCTCCATATCCTCCGCTGCTGCCTCCCATTCCGCCATATACTCCACCGCCTCCGCCCATGCCTCCGTATCCACCGCCCATGCCACCTAGTCCTCCAATGCTACCCATTCCTCCAGAGCCACCATATCCGCCGCCACCTCCACTCATGCCGCCGTATCCACCACCGCCTCCTCCCATGCCACCATATCCACCACCGCCGCCACCGCCCATGCCACCATATCCACCTCCACCGCCGCCGCCGCCCATGCCGCCATATCCTCCACCACCACCCATCGACATTGGTATGATTGGGATGATAGAAATTGTAGATCCAGAGCCTGAAAGAGAGAAATATGTCTGTATTATATATATGTTACTTTTACGAATGTTACAATTTATAAATAATAATTAATAGGACACAAATGCTCAATGTTAAAAACACAAGGTAGAAAAAAATATTTGGTAAGAAAAATAGGCATTGCTTGGGTACATTTTAATACGATTGCAACAAACATATTGGATGCATATTAAAATAATGTTGCAGCCTGTACTCAAGGTACTAATTCTCATTTTGCGACAACGATTACAGTTCGAAAAACATTTAGAATAATCTTGTTCGCAATAAAATGGAATTCCAGTAGTATTCCTGCATTTTACACGCCTTAAAACCAGAAGTGTTTGAAAAGTTCAGGTTAAGGATTCGATTAGGATAAGAAGGATTTAGTCTTGTCTTTTTCTTGTATTGATAAATCTTTTGGGAACTGTAGGGGAAAGAAACATAGGCTAATATGTTCAGTTAACTCCTGACAGAGGAAACTGAATACTTTCACCTGCCTCCCTCTTGTTTCAATTCAGTTAACACTGTTTTATTCCTACATTTCAAAATGGCAATTTAATGGCAAACTTCCGTTTGTGTTGTTTTTTTCTATTTTTTCCCACTGCCTAATTTTCCTATAGCTGTGCCTGTAAAGAACTCGAATTCATTGGTGGGGAAATTACTTAAGATTACTGTTTTTCGTTTTGCACGGGGCACCAAAATTTTTAAACATTGGTGATATTTTTTAACCTAATCAAAAATAAAAACTTGTTGAGATGAGACCGAAATAAGCCTCAAGACAAACCGATGTTGTACCAAGTCTTGACCCTGCTGCTTGCTATTTTTTAGTGTGCATAAACCCAAACTGGATTAGCTGCCCCACGACGATGAAAGGGACAATTTAGCAAGAGAAATCCAAGCAAAAATCCCAGGATCTTTGGCAAAAGATTCCTTACCGTACCACAATCGACATGAGCTCATTATAATTTGCCACGATGTTTCCAGCTCTACACAAACAACCGTGGTTACGTGTTTTACAGCAACAATGAGGCACTGTAAATCAACGCTACTACAGGGATTCTCAAATTAGACTATTTCCAGACACTTACATTGTTAAATCCGTTCAAACTTTTTTTCGAAAGGATGACTTTATTTACCCCATTACAATAAAGTCACTTTGGGACTTGGAGACAAATTATAAATTGGTTATGCCTATGAGCAAGAATTTGTAGGGTTGGGCTAGGCTAGAATATATAGACTAGGAGAAATACCGACTCACCTCCTCCACTGCTGCCACCGTATCCACCGCCTCCACCACCTCCGCTGCTTCCTCCATATCCACCGCCGCCGCCACCACCACCGCTTCCTCCATATCCACCTCCTCCTTTGCCACCACCACCACTGCCACCTCCATAACCACCACCTCCTGACGACATGACGGGAATGTATATGGGTACGATCATGGGCTGAAATGAAAACCAAAATCTCGGTTATAAAAAAATAAAAGACAAGCAATGTCCACGCTTTTAAATAACATTATTTTGAATAAAAATGATGACGAAAAAGAATCCTGGGTAACCCCGTCTCCATAAACCCGAAAATACCTTCATAAAACCCAGTGAAACGTTGTTTTTTAATTTTTTTTTTAATTTTACGTCTTTGGAACAAGCTCGTGTAGGTAAACACGCCCAATTTTTAACATTATTAGACATCTTTGAAAGACGTCTAGCAAAGGAAGGAAGATTCGTTGCAGGATATCTCCTATCATCGCAGGAGCCAACGTTACATCCAGAAAACGCCTGAATATATCCCACAGCTGCTGAAGGAGCGTGTCAGTCTCTCACCTTCCCTGGTTTGCACAGACCTGCATGGACTTTGCCAAGGTCCCCTTTCCAGTCATCGACCAGATCAGCTCCTTCAGGCAGCTAGGTTTAGGTCTGCCACCACTCAGCCAACATGACTACTTGACAGCAGGCCAGAAACCCAAACTCTGGTAGCATTCTTATGAAGGTAAGTCAGAAATAAACCATCTGCGAAAATCAGTAGAAATAGCATAGTACAGTAAACCACCTTTACGTATTTACGACTTAATCTGTTGATTTAAGGTGCTGTGGTTTTTTTTCTTCTTCTTTTATTATGTTTTATTTGAGTGATACGGTTCGGATTATTGTGCTGTACTGTGTTATTTCTAATGTGGATTCTTCTCTGTTAACATATTTCAGACTTATCTTTACATTATTTACTGTGATTAATGTCTTTTTATTTAGGGTTTTAAAAAATAAATGATCTGGAACGTAACTTACCATCTGACCACTACTTCCGTATCCTCCTCCTCCGCCACCTCCTCCGTATCCTCCTCCTCCTCCGCCGCCTCCTCCATATCCTCCGCCTCCTCCTCCGTATCCTCCGCCTCCTCCTCCATAGCCACCTCCTCCACCACCGCCGCCCATCATTCCTCCGCCGCCGCCCATGCCCCCTCCTCCGTATCCACCTCCGCCATAGCTCTGTTGTTGTTGTCCATAACCACCGCCACCGCCGTAACTCTGTTGTTGGTAACCACCGCCGCCGCCATAACTCTGTTGGGAGTACATCTGCGACAAGCCTTTGCCTTTAGCTTTTAGCTTCCATTTGTCACCCTTTTTGTCGCCTTTCTTTTCCTTTTTGCCTCCGCCGCCTCCTCCATACCCTCCTCCTCCTCCATATCCACCTCCACCACCATAACTATCGTACATCTGAGACAATCCTTTGCCCTTGGCTATTAGCTTCCATTTGTCATCTTTGCCTTTGGCTTCGATCAAAGCCAAGCAGCAGAAGATGACAGCCGATATAATCTGAAATGATAAAAGAGGAAAATGGTTAGGGCTAATGCTTCCATACAAATTTAAATGTACAGAATTGATAAGCTTATCTAAATTGAACGTAAGGTAAACTGCTCAGTGATGAAATTTGTCCCAAAAAGAATTATTCTTGCATCATCCTACAGGGTGCAGGAATACTCTCAAATTATGTAAAATACTCTGAAATACTCTCGCTTCAAAGTTTGGTGAGGGCTAAACTTCAGCCAAATTGCTGAAAATTAGCATGAGTTTGCGTTCAACAGACCTTCAAAAAGAGCTGAACCATTTACCATTTGAAACAAAATTTTAACAAAAATTCCTAAAAAATGCAACAGATCATATACCTTTTGTAAAATTTGTTAAGTCTTTACCAATGTGAAGAGCCAACAAGCATGATAACATGAAAACTAATAAATTTTTTTTTTTAAATAAAAAAAAAGTTAAAAAGTAGCAAATTTTTTTGTTTAAAAATATCCACAAATTAATCCCAATTGTAGAAAAGAGTAAATTTTAAGCCTCAAATGATGGAATAAAAGTATAACTGATGAGTGGCAGTTATCTTCTTTACCGAATTTCGTGCCGGGACTGTTTTTGTAGGCCTATATTTTTTATTTTCGGTTCAACTAGAAAGTTTCGTAAGGTCTGCAATTTTTTTTTTAATTTCAGCTTTTAATGGCTCTCGCTATTTCTCTTTACGTTTTTATATTCTAAACGTCTAAATCATGCATTAAAAGGTCTACCATTAAGGAAGGATAAAAAGGAACAGCTCAGCAACACGATGGTTATTGGCGCCCAAATCTGATATACCGGAACTCATCTCTGACCATTATAGCGGTATGTAACTGGAAGCATCATATGCAGTCAGAGGCGTCTGCAAGTTAATACGTTTCTTGTTTTTATTTTTGGCCGGGGGGGAGGGGTTTGGGGGTGGGGTGGTGGCAGCCTAGTTGCTAAAAATTGTAATTAATTATTTCACTATGAACGAGAGCAAAAAACGGAATTTGAAAATGTTGGGAAGGTGGGACATAAAGGCTGCTTCAGTTACGAAAATTGAACAGGTGCGAAAATTCCATAAAAATAATTAAATTGCCAAAAATAAGAATTTGAAATAAGAAATTGTCAGAAATAAAAATCGTTTAAAAATTTTCGGGGTTAAGGGGGCGTAAGGTCTCATACGAGCTGCGGCTTCATACAATCCTACAATAACAATGCGGAAATTCATGGGCTCAGAAATAATCGTTTAAGTTGCTGTGAAGCGGAAATTTTACTGCTCTTCGTCACAGTAAAGCTGACGCAAAGCACAATAGCGAACTTACTACTAAATATTGCTAAAGCTTTGGCTCAAGCCTTTGCCACAAATTGGTTTTCGAATCAGTACCCTCTGAATCGACTAACTCGGTTATGGCAACTGGGTAAAAGGCTAAGGGCGCGTTTACGCAACGACTAGCCTTTGCATTCGCACCGCTAGAATTTAATTGCGATGGCAAAGGTACCGTTGCTATGGTAGCAACGCTACCGGGATAAGCTAAATCCGACATCGGTTACGTAAATGCTTGCAGTTCTTCTAATCCGTGACAATAAAATAAAGAATTCCTCCTGACGAAACAATTTTTTCCAGTCGCTTCTGAACACGCATTATTGACTGTTTTCATTGCGAACCCGCAGAGCTAAAAAAGCCGCCATTTTACCAATTCACCACTATCCGTAAGAATGAGCGTCAAATTCTGTTGAATGCCGAAAATTAATTCTAAAGGTGAAAGATATTTGCTTTGACGTGGAAAGAACAAAGAGACAAAGAAAGGAAGTATATGAAGAAAAATGCACGTTTACATCGAACTTAGTTACAAATTATCCGCATATCGAAATTAAAAGCGATATGTCGAACAACTGCATTTTTAACTGTTTTCCTTTTTTTTTTTTTAACTGTTTCGCGGTAGCAACATTTTCCACTTTCCTTGCACTGGGTACAGATGTATGACAAGATTTAGATTAGGGGTTTGGATAACATCTCTGTAATGTGTGGTGCAGTGGCAACCCGGACCACTGCACTGTGACTGAGGTTGGCGCTAATGACCAAGTTGTCGACGCGCCATTAAGCCTCAATCCCCCCCTTGCACTGGGTCTAAAACTTGGGCAAGTTTTAACAATGGATTAATTCAACAGATTGTTTCTAAGTTTGTTCATTGTTTAGATCTGCGTATAAATACAATCTGATACTTTTACCGTAATACTCCAATGATGTTAGATATTTATCGTGTTTATGAATTTTCGTGAGAAATATAAATTTTAGGTAAGACATTGTGAAAACACAGTTATGCGGGATTTGCACGCACGCTGTCGGCTTTGCAGTGCCGTAATTGGCTGCCTCCTTGAGTCGTAATCTAAAGCTTTTTAGATACAAAGAGCAAGCAACAGTAACTCATCACTCCAATTTAAATTTATAAACATCGCATGCCGAATATGTAGATATCGGGGAGGGGGAGGGGATTGCACTATTTCTCTATGAGTGAATCATTGCTTAGTATTTGCTTCATATTTAAAAACCGAATACATGGATTTTACGCATCTGCTAAAGTGCGTACACAACTAGATTTGCTTACGTGACCAAACCGAAATACGGTAATTTGCTTGTTTGCCGTTCATACCGAAGTGATCAACTCTCGAATTATAGAATTACTAATAACGTTAACAAAAACAAATACAAAGTGCACAAAGGAAAGGATGAACTACGAAAATTCGCTATCAGAAGACTGAATCAAGATGCTAAGACATGACCATGCGCATTAATTAAAATGGCATGCCCTCTCACTATTTCGTGCGTCCTCGTTGAAAGAGCTTTTTGTGACATTTACATAGGTTTGAGTGAATGTACGAAACCGTTTCTCACGAGGGAAAAATAGGAAAATGAATGCATTTTTTAACATTTACACAACGCAATGTTGCAAAACTGAGCCATACAGGAAACCCAACATGTACCTTTAAACATATCGAAATATGTTATAATTTACATTCACGTTTTTACATATACATTCGTTGTGTTGTACTTTTTTTTGGGAGGGGGGGAGTTAATACAAAATAATTAATGCCGGAAAAGTATGTCTGAGAAACAACAAACAAATCCGATGTATTAAGAACATGAAAGAGTTTTTTTTTTTTTTTTTTGGCCATAGCACCCCTTTCACGTCACTTGTACAATTTAAGTTCGTCAAGTACGAATTTGAAATTTGCACACAAAAAAATGTAGACTGTTGAAATAGTAAAATAGCTCGTATTTTTTCTAACAAAGCTATTATATATTTATATGAAATGTTTTATTAAATTTTGTACTATGTTAATGTTTTAGGCTAGGCGTATTGTTTCTGGTTTCTGTCTTTATCAATTGTAATTTTAATTTTATCGCTTCAAAGTATAGCAATGCAGATACGGCAAACATCGTTCGAAATCTAACAATATTGCAATATTTTGTTTTGGCGTCATTTCTTTTACGACGAAATATAGAGTGTACTGAAAGTACAGCACATACACATTGCTAACCTTTAAACTAATGTGAAACTAGGTGAAACTTGAAAAATATTAAACTATGGGTTTAAACACCAAATTTAAACAGAAAACACTATAACGAAGCGTGTGAGTTGAGGAGGGACCTCTTTAAAAGTTTGGGGCGCTCCCAGCCAAAGCCATGGCTCCCGAAGCAGTGAGAAACAGATAAGAGACCGTCAGCTCAGTGGTTATTGCCACCTAATAAGACTGAAGTCTCCGCAAAATAAGCCCAAACGAAATTTACCAACAAGTTACACCAACAGACCAAAAACACAAGAAAACAAGAAAATGTTGCTGAGATTTTTTCACACTGATTCTTCTGGTATTTTTTTTGTCGTGTCTTGAATTTTTTGATTCAAGATTTTTTACAGGATCTAATTTTTCTTTTTGAAGAGAAGCACTTTCTTTTTGAACAGAAACACTATGTGTCATGTTGTGAATCCACTAGGCTATATAATATTAAACGTGTATTACACTATGTAAAAAAAATACGCATAAACGTACATTTAAGCTGAGCCAAGTAGCTACTGTATAATAAAAGTTAATTATCATAAAGAATTTATAAAAAAAAATTTGCAGTGAATTATTAGAGGTATAATTGTTTCGGTCAAGACAAGAAAAGTTATAGTCTTTTCCAGAAACAGAAAAGTCAAGACGACACAGATGCAATTTTCACTTTTCAAATTCAGGTTTACAAAACCAGAAAATTGAAAATAGTTGCTTCTGTCTTGTCTTATCTTTTTTTTTGTTTCGCAACTTCAAAATTATACAACACTATAATCAAATTTAAATCACTCTTCCCACCCAACGTCAGTGCAAAAGGGTAAGCAACACAACAACATTTCCTTGTTTCCCGGAACGGGTCTGCTTTTCACCCCGTTAGCAAATAACATTTCGTAGTAAACCATCTTCGTCGAACAGTTTCGTAGCAACTCGGTTTCAACAGTATTCCGTCGCTTAAAAAGCACTCACTCGGCGCACAGAGATGTTATCCGTAATTTCGTCGAATCACAATAAGAAGGCACTTCACTTACCAGCTCGATCTTCATTTTGAATCCAGTGTGGAGGCAGATGCGCTGGAGAGGAGTGAACTTATTCCAGGATGAGACGGACGGGATTGTGTTTCTCTTCCTTACGTGCACGTCATATATATAGTGAGGGGTCGGAGGTCATTCTCCTACCACTCTGTGTGAAACCTCCCTCATCTTCCTCCGCCGAAGGTCATGGTTCTAGATCAGTGGGATGCAGCTGACCAATGAGGATGCGCTCCGCCACTTTACCCTACATAGCAAATATGAGCCGAGATGCGAGATGAGGAGCTGGCTTATTCTTCTTTTTAAATCTCACGAGGTAATCTGAGTGTGTGAGACAGAAAAAACTTGACGGCACTTGTGGTGAAAGTGGAGATTTAATAATTGAGTGGAGGTTGTTTTTTTTAAAGCCGATTTCAATGTTTACCTATCAGTAACATCCTTGGCATCTTGTAGTGGAGAGTCAAATAGACAGGTACAAGTAGGAAAAAAAAGGTTATTAGGTAAAAGGAGTACTTTCACGGGCGAGTATAAACTGTTTAACTAACGAGTCTGCGCTCGCCGACATCGTCATGCGTCGTGAGAAAGAAGGTGACGCATTGTGTGTACGTGGTGGTGCGTCGAGTGTCCATTGTGGTGCATTGGGTGTCCAGTGTGGTTATCATTAAGTATTTTTTTAGGGCCACTCCGAATACTTGGTAAATATTCGGAATTCGAACTATTTCGCGCAAAAAAATACTTTTAAAACTTCAATTATTTTGAGGTAGGTCAGTAAACTCACTAAAAGTCACCACCTGGTAGACAATATTGAAAACCAGAAGCACGTAAGTGACGAACAGCATTTAATTTTCGGAAATAGATGTTTTCCTTGGTCACCAATAAATTATCAATATACAATTTAAAAACGTATGGTGGTGAGATCCACAGCTACAGATCCGCCATGTTGGATTAGGCCAAACAAATCAGTGCTCTGTTTGGACTAATCCAACATGGCGGATCTGTATTAGTAGATCGTACCCTATCACGCGTTTTAAAATTCTATATTCATCGTTTTTTAGTACCAAGGAAAAACATCCATTTCCGAAAATAAACACTGTTCGTTTCTTATTTGCTGCTGGTTTTCAATGGCCTATCAGAGGCGACTTTTAGTGATTTTAAAGTCTATTTATTGTGCGGCCAAATACTAATTTTGAGCAAGTCACTGTTCGGTTCAGTCGAATAACATCAAGGTTGTATGGTTCTGGCCGAACAATTCCGGGGGCTGTATTTTTAATCCAGTACAATTGCAAAGAAGTGTGCCGTATGAAATGCAGACATAGCATTGAAAATTATGGAAACCTGTAATACGCACATTTCGAGCCTATATCACCATGTCCGTGACACCTCTGTGAGCGGCGCTATTAAGTATGAGGGGAAGGTATTGTAGTGTACGGTTTTTGCTTCTAGCGTACCTGTCTGTGTGTAAGTGAGGGAGTTGGGGGGGGGGGGGCAGCATTATTTAGAGTAATTAACCCGTGATAAAAAAAAAAGTTTGCATTTAACAAGTCTATTGTAGCCTACTCCCTTCAAAATCAACAAGTGCAACATATAGTAAAATTAATGATTTAAGTAGTGCACAAATAAGAAAGTTTGAATAATTTTATAACAACACATTTATTTTGTTGAGGCTTAAAAACCCGAATTCCTTTAACAGTAACATGGAAATAAAAGTCGAAGCTACTTTTGAAATATACGCCGTTTGAGTCCATCGCATGTATAATTAACGGATCTTCGACTGAGTATACAGCCGTGTATTCAGCTGATTAACTGCGTATTCGATTTGCTCGGCCATTATTCAGTATCCGGCCGACATACGTCTGTAGGCCATTACCGAATATTCACGGTATTTACCAATTTCATATTCAGTACGCCTTTAATATTCTCGTGTATCGTTACATTAAAAAAAAAATTGATTCATCCATTTTGGCTCAGTATTTGTTTGGCTCAGTCATTTTCTGACGTCATTCCCGCCCCCTCATCTTTAATCCCTGATAGTATTAGGGATTGCACGTTGCAATACTGCGACGTGTACTTATTTAGTACAAACTGTTTAATCATTATTTAATGATACACGGTACGCCAGCGGAATTAGGATCACTCTATCCGTTAACCTTCCTGGTGTCGTGTTCTCAGTGGCACAACCGAGGGGTTCGATAAAGCTATGAATCTCGTACACCCAAGATTTTAGATTTATAAATCCGTTGTAAATCTTGTAAATCTGTAAATCTTGTGTAAATCATTCAAATCCTTAAATCTTGTACAAATCTTGTAAATCACGTAAATCTTGAGTAAATCATTTAAATCTTACTCAAATCTTTTGTAAATATTTAAATCCTGCTAATCTTCGTGTAAATCTTTAAATCTGTAAATCTGTGTAAATCTCCAAAATGTTGTGTAAATCTTTAAATCTTACTTGAATCTTTAAATCCCAGTAAATCTGCAAATCTTCATGTAATTCTTTAAATCTGTAAATCTGTGTAAATCTCCAAAATTTTATGTAAATCTTTAAATTTTTTGCAAATCCATGTAAATCATTAAATCCTACTTAAATCTTTTGTAAATCTTTAAATCCCAGAAATCCCGTTGGAAGATTTACAGATTTACAAATCTCGTACACTTTTTTTGTCTTTGTCGAACCCCACGGGCGCAACTAGCTTTTTCCAAGGAGGAGTTCAAGGGCAAAATGTTGGGCCCCTCCTCATTAATTACATAATTTTGGGAAAGACGGGTACTCTGCCCTGACCGAACAATAGTGAATTTGTCACTTTAGGCCCCTGACTTGCACATTTTGGGCCCCTTGCCACCAAGGCACGGGTGCCTGGCACCCTTTGCACCACCCCTAATTGCACCACTGCGTGTTCTTGTACTTATTCAATTATTATTGTTAACATTGAACCATGGAAATTGAACGTTCGAAACCATAGAACTATCCAACACTGAAACAAGCGAACGAATCAAACACTAATCTCTACGAGTACATCTTGATAGCTTCGCCACCACGCGCGAATTTTTCTGGAGAATATAAAAGAAGCGTGTGAAATCGGCAGTAAAATCTTGCTTACTTATTCATTTATTTACTACACTCTGAAGAACGCAGTTAACTGACAGTAAACATCATTTAAACTCCACGGGAATTGTGTACTTACTGGCAGTAATTCTAATTCCGATGGTGTTCCATGAATCATTATCGAATCCTAAATAATTTTTATACTAATAAATATACTACGTTGTGTACTGATAAATATAGTACACGTCGCTGAGTACCTGCGCTACATCGACACGACTTGTGAATTAAAAGTGCACATTTTGTGGGGTTATTTTACGCATGTGTACTGACACTACAGAAGACATGTCGTAGGTTGAGCTGGTACACAGTGATGTGTACTGTCATCATTGTACTGCGTCATCAGCGTGTAGCTGTTCACCGTTCAGTGTACATGTTCACGAATTATGTGTAATGTGTGGCGCAGTGGCTACCCGGACCACTGTGACTGAGGTTGGTGCTAATGACCTGGTCGACGCGCCATTAAATCTCAATTCACCCTCCCTCTTTGCAGTTGGGATTTGTGAAATTGTAAACAAAGTCCATACACGTAGAAATCGCTTCACGTTTACACACTTAATTTACACACAATTATTTATAATGTCATAATTTTCGTAGTAAAGTTAAGACGGTCCAAACAGATTTTCATATATCTCTCAGTGTATGACTGCCGTTTTAGTAGTTGTGCATGATCTTTCGAATTCTGTGAAGTATGGAAAGACGGATGCAGGATAATGGTACGCTAACATAAAGGTTATTGAATAAATACGCACTAACCGCCGGATGTGATACAACAGAAATCAAACAGCAAAAACGTAAAAATACACAAATTTTGAGTACAACGTGATTTACTGAACCTCGATTTTAGTTGTTCAGTTTTTACGTTGGAACGTTTACTCTGTCGCTTGCTGCATTGCGTCAGAATATGTAATAAAAAAAATCAGTTCTCCTGAAATCGGTACTCAATTGCCCCCTAAGTTTTTCTTTAGCATTAGAAGAGTTAAAACGTGGGATGTTTTGCCTCGTGATGTTGTCAATGCAGTCTCACAATTCCTTTTAAGATTTTAGAATTTTTCAATTTTAAGATTTTATTTAATGTTTTTTTTTTAAATAAATTATTAACTTGAGCGAACTAAGTAGCCGTGTCCCAGTTCCTTTCCTTTTTGCAGGAATAAGTATATTCCTATTATTCTTATTAAAATAAAGTTACAAATATAATAAAAAAAAAGAGCCAATCAAAAGAAAACACGAATGCAACAATCATCACGGATGATTCAATAGTTTTTGTGCGCGATACAAAAAAATTAAAGTTCGATAAAGTTAACTCATGATGTTGAACATATACTTGCTAAGCGAGTAGGATTTAGATCAACTATCCACTTGAACAAACGTTTTGCAAGAAGACATCACACTCAAACTTTTCATTTCTGTGGACAAGGCATTTTAAAATATGTGAAGTCTTTTGTTAGCAACTTTGGGTTGTAGTACAACGTATAAACATGATTCATTCCTAGTACGTAACTTGGCGAGTTGAAAAGCGAGCAAAGTTTTTACGAAAATTTATTAAAATTCCGAACGGATGGCGGATTGGGAGAATACTTAGCTGTTGAAATTTAGGAAAAGAATTGGCACGTTGTTTCGTTGTTTCTCCAAATTTCAACTTCACTCGTGGCCACCCACGCCGTATTTCTGGCACTGTATAACTACGCTTTCACTTTTTCACGGAAAGGGTTGTTCAACCCTGTAACTCCCTCCCTCAATCTGTTGTTTGCGCTCCTTCACTCAACGCTTTCAAATCACGCTGTGACGCTCTAGGTGTAACTTCTTTGAGTTTTTTTTTTTGGGGGGGGGGGGGGGTGAGTGCTTCGTGCACCGTCAATCTCTATTTCTTTTTCTATAATCATTCTAACAATTCGGTTTTGCAATTTAATTACATTCATGTAACTTCTATTCCAGAGTAATATTGAGTAAATGATGTCGTATCCACGTAGGTTGGTCGGTGAAGGTTAGGCCCCTGTAATGGTACCTACAAATTTCGCAATAGCTCTGTAACTCGCAACAGGTTTTCCAAACCCTCGCCTAAGGACACGTTTATGCTCCGATCTCGCTACGTAAATTTTCTCGCTCTCTAGCTTTGCCTTAGCTAGCCCTTCGGCCCCGTGGACGAGCTGAATTCCTCATAAATTAGAAAAAAAAAAATGGAAAAAAATTAAAACAGAGTCCAAACTCTGCACGCGATGGTCAGCAATGGACAAACGCCAACAATGGGTCCCCTTACGAAGCCGACTCTAGAGACGGCCGTGGCTCTTTCGAGGCGTGTGTCTTATGAGCTAGACCCTTGAAGTAGCCCTCTTTATATAATGCCGAGAGAACAGAACGTACACAGAAACTGTTTAGCACCAGACGACGGCCAGTCAAGAGAAATATAACTGATAGATAAGACATAACATTCGGGTTCTTCTGCCTTACAGAATACTGGGTTGTGGCTCGCTTTGCTCGGAAGTCCCTATGTCCTACACAAAGCTCGCGGTGTGTCTCGGTATTCACTTTATCGCCCATCTTGTACCTATGCATCTATCAGAACCATATCTAGGAATTTTCTTGTGGAGGGGGTATAACTGGCAATTATACACCTCCCCACAACGACGAAAGAACAATGCAGTCCAAAGTTCTTACACGAAAACAATGAAAATTTTTTTTTTTAAGATAATTGAATTTGGGTAAGCGTTTTACGCCCTCTTCTGTTCTTCTTCGACAGGGGCACTTGTTTCGGCCCCCCCCCCCTAATAAGTATTCCGAGACTAAAGAGATTAAAAGTATGACCTACCATTGTCCGTTTTCCCATATAGGTTTTCGTATGTTGGCCAAAACCCGCACCAAACACCTCATTGAATCATGAAAATGTGAAGAATTTGCATCATTAGAATGCTTCGTGACTTACATGCAAAGAGAAGCCTACAAGCGAGCGTTTGTTCTAACGTAAGCAGCAACAGGAACGCTACTAGCCTACACCCCAATGTTGCCGCCCATTACGTGCTAAGTACCGCTGTTTGACTTGATTTGGGCTTCCCTGCAGTACAAAATTGTGAGACAGGTAAGCCACCCGTTTAACAAGCTTAAACCTCCTCCCGTCCCTCCAATCCGTTCGATTTCAGTTCAGGAACAGGGCAGGTGCGGTGTTGTAACTGTGGTGTGTTTTACGAAGCTTTTGCACTTCAGCATGCTGTAGTGAATAATAAACAACTTAAAAATGTAATTTGGAATAACATCACGTCCCAAATTAGCAAATATTTGGCGCTTTCCAAGCCGTTTAAAACATAGTATTAGATATGTAGTGATATGGTTGTATTGGTGAGGTTATATTCTCACGTTTTTTAACATTTGAAATAACTATGAATCTCAAATTTTCTAACAATATAGAAGCTCAACTTCTTTATTTGTCAGAACTGTTGAGACGACGGTCTTTCATATACAAATATCAAGTATGTGAAAGTTTTTTTTTTAATGTCTTAGTGTTTTCTCGTCGTAACGAATACACTGTCTTTAAAAACTGGCTAACTTCAAGTTCAAGGTATGTTCGCCACACTTTTCAGCTAACTGATTTTTACGCTAGGTGGCGCGTGCGTTCATTAAATTAAACGGTAGATTAAATTTATTTTAATGGTGTTACGCACTACGTTCGTTTGGGTGGGTCCAACTCTTCTTTAGGGGTATGACAGAGAAATCAAGCTGATTGAGAATTCAAAATAACAGCGAATTTAATACCTAAAAAAGAACACAGTACTCGTATCAGCAAGAGTCCAATGTAAAAAAAAACGAAAAACATTTCATTCAACCAGAATCGTTTTAAGAACCACCGTAAAGTCTAATTTCCACGTGGCGTGGTGTGATTGGTGCTTTCAAAGTGCTGAGGAATGCTTGTAGCCACCAAATACGTGGTGCGTTGAGGCGATGTGAAACCTGCTCCCCGCATAAAATTAGTCCCTTGCCCGAGGGTTCCGACAAAGCTGGAAATCTCGTACATTCAAGATTTAGATTTGTAAATCCGTTGCAAATCTTGTACAAATAAATCTGGCATAAATCATTTAATCTTGTAAATCTGTAAATCTTGGGTAAATCGTCTGAATCTTGTGTAAATCATTCAAATCTTGTACATCTTTGTACAAAACTTGTAAATATAGTAGAAAAAATCTTGCAAATCCGTGTAAATCTTGTAAATCTTCACGTAAATCATTAAATTTTTTGTAAATCTTTAAATCCCAAAAATATGCAAATCTTCGTAAATCTTTAAATCTTCTGTAAATCCGTGTAAATCTTGTAAAACTTCATGTAAATCATTTAATCTTACTTAAATCTTTTGTAAATATTTAAATCCCACCAAATCCGTAAATCTTCGTAAATCCGTTTGAAGATTTACAGACCTCGTAAACTTTTTTTGTCTTTGTCGATCCCCTCGGCCTTGCCCGACGAAATAAGGACTAAGGCAACTCACCTAACCTATACTTTGTTCCACATTATGCTTTCAGAAAGCTGACTGTATGACGCCACGTTTTCTTCCACTATGAGTGCAAAAAATCCTTAAAAATCCCATTCGTAAACTCTAACAGCAACTTTGTGGAGTCTACAAGTGTGATATCCACATGTTTTTGCACTCTTAGTGCAAGGAAACGAGTCGTCATCCTGTCAGTTTTCTGAAAACATAATGTGGAACAAACTATAACTTAATCTACAATAACAGGAACAACATTACGCAAAATGAGAAGAAAAGACAACACGTACAACTGCAAAACATTGTGAGAAAACAGTATACTGCTAAGGATTACAATGTCAGATACTATATACTCAGCCAGCTTCATTATCAGCCAATTCAGTCATTACAAGCACAGGCAACATATTTATTTATTTTG
>JAHWFP010017112.1:0-27745 GCA_023313725.1 Lithobius niger | reverse complement strand
CCTCCCTAACCCCTTATCCCAACCGATCGAACCGTATAGATTGAATTCCATTGTTGATTTGGTTTTCGTTTTTCACTGCACAAACACACAGTATAAAACAGTTCAACCACCTATTATTGGAAATAACGTAGTAACAGCAATTGGACGAAAAGAGTCACCTTCGTTATAAATTTTTATAATGCTTGGCTCCATCTTTCAATGTTGAACCTATTTTGTCACAACCCGTGAGGTCACATCCTCACCATTTTGTCCAAATGACCTTACAATGGTTTCAAAATCGGCATCTACCGTGCACCAAGCCATTCGTTCCCAATCACTCTCCCAACACGACTATTTTCCTTCCAAGAGTGTAGATAAATTTGATAATTCAAGTGTGCATACCAACCTTGTTAAATTTGGCTGAGGCCGTTCATGATCCTAACTTGGGTCTTAAAACTGCTGTACTTCTTTCGGTATTTCCTTCCCTTACGTGTACGCAGGACAATACCGAAAGCCCTTAGGCAGGAGAAAGTGAGGTCCTGCTGACGCCCTCTGCACAGACGACAAGGCTTACGACGTTGTTAAACACTATAGGGCAGTGTCACATGTAGTATTATTGTATATAACTCTATGCTGGAGCCAGTAACAGGGTTAGCTGCAAGGGTCACTGGAGGGGAAGAAGAAGGGCCGTCTTACTGAAGCCAATGCTGGTAGAGTGGATTTTTTAGGCGTATGACGCGCGATTTTTGTCGATTTGTTGGCAGTTGCTGACATTGTTAAGCAAGTGGAATCTTTGCTTTTCCGATTACAACCTAGCAGCATAAGGGATTGGATAAAACAACGTTTTTTTAACCCTATGAAATCTGCTCTCAAATCACTGCCTTGACTAGAAGTGCCGTTGTTTAACCCTTCATTTTAATCTAGTGCCCCTTGCAGCTATCTCTCTGGTAGCCAACATGACGTCACATGACGCTGCTCTATACTGGCAACCATTAATGTTAGCTACACTAGAATTGTACACCACGAGAAAGTAAAAAGATTAATTTGGGTCTGGAGGCTTATAGCTTAAACAATTTCACTTCAAAGGACATAAATCCTTCCGGTATATCGTACGACCCGATGAGATTGCAGTTGGCAACATTTACACAGGTTAGAGCTAATGTCACCAAATCAACTCGCACGCAAGAAAAAACAAGAAAATGAATATGTTGGCAACATTTACATACGTTTGAACTAATGTCGCAAAACTGAGTCATGCAGGAAGGCCAACAGAGATTTATGTCCCTTTAATAGGGCTGGATCCATGAATGTCATTAAGAATTTTCAAAACATGAAAAAGTAGGTCAAATTGTGCAATTCTCTATAGGTTAACATAATTTAGTACGCATACAGTACATCACTGACTGTCACGTCACAAACAAGATGGTGGATATGATTTGAAATGGGAAATTTACTTGTAAGAAGAAGAAAATAAGTTTCTTTTTACCATAAATAAAAAGCGACGTTTAGGGGAATAATTTGAAAGTTATATTCAGTGGGGTCTCCCACCCTCCACTTTAGCAATTAGAAATCGGATTGAACCCTCTTCCTCACCACGGCATTCACAAAAAAATTACTGGTATTATTTCTTAATTTCCTTCTTACATCTGACCCCATTTTGAAGTACTCTAGGAGTGGGGATTTCAGAAAAACAAAACTGTTTCGAAAAACAACATAGCAACAGTCTTCTATAAACTAGGCTTTGTTTGGATAAAAAGTTCGGTTCAACAAAATGTCAACATAAAAAAAATTGATTTGGCTTCTAACATATGTGGGACACTCAACTCCACCCCTGATTGTCTTCTTCCTCATTTTTCGTTTAATCCCCTCCCTCAATCGCCTTGTGTAAATAATTAAGGGGAAAGAAAGCTCTTGGTACACCTGAGTCGAGTGGAGGCTCTTAAATCCGCTCACGGAGAACTCCTAAGAGCAAGCAGGTCTGCAAAGCACTCCAAGTCTTTCCTACTAATACCACATTGTTGTCAGAACATTTCGACTCCAGGAAAATTATCGGTGACGATGGAGGAAAAAAAGAAACATACATCAAACATCGAAAATTATATCCAAAAAATAAGATTCGTTAAGCGTTTGTTATAAACATAATGTTTCAAGGAAAGAGAAAAACAATCAAAACAGCAAAAATCGTACAATAGAAATAACGCAGTACTATACTAAGGCACCTACATACACTTAGATTTCATCGGAGTGGCATGATCCAGACTCGAACTGGAAACCCAATACATCCCCAGATCACTGACATAACGACTTTATACTCACTCCTCCACTGGCATAAATACCAATCAAACTGAACCAGTTCGAATGGAGTCCTAGTCACTGCTATGACATTAATAACTTATTAATGTGACAGCAGTGACTAGGACTCCATTCGACTGAGAATGTTTGCGGCTGTAGGCAATGGAGAAGGAAGACAAATAAATACAAATTCTCGTAAAAGCACCTAAATACGAAGGATACACAAATCGCTGTAAAGTTCATAAAGGAAAGAGGAAAACAAACCAAACAGCTAAAATCACTTTGGCTTGTCTTACGCTTTCTTTTAATTACCATAGCAGGACGAAGTTGGTCACAAGGAACGGAACTAAAGTGCCCGCGCCCTATCTTGAGTTTTCCGCAAAACGAACATAGATAATCGATTGTACGTTTATGGTAGCAGAGTGCCTTTTTGATATCCAAGATGGTTAAAAAAAAAAACAATGGCGGCCGTCGATTAACGCCGCCCCCTCCAGGAGGACGTAGCCGCTCATGCTTTGCAGGACTCAAGATACGCCGTGCACATAATAAGCAGCATTAGTTTACACTACAGCCCGACTTATTAACACGTCTTCGTTCACGGGAGTTCGGTTTAAAAAAAAATGAGTGTAGCGCCAGCCGAAAAAAACACTATATGTTGAGAGTTTGGGTTACCATAGTAACGGGGAATTTCGAAACTGCCACACACGAAAACATACAGTGACAATTGAATCATCAACGTACTGTTTTTAATTTCATAAATTTGGAAATTTGTCAATTAAACCTCTATCAAGCTTATCTGGAAAGCCTGGTCCCAACAATTATTATGAGCGGGAATCGGAATTCGGCATCCTAGGATTATAGCTTAACTTTTCTTAGCTTTTTGATGAGCACCCAGTGGTAGCCAAGGCACCCAACGGAGGGAGGGGAAATTTTGCTAGGTAAATCCCATCGGAAATTTCTAGATTCTTTTACATGCCACAATCGACATGAGCACGAGACATCACAGGGCCCTTCTCTTTCCGAAAATGCCAGGGGGTGGCGGAGGCCGGACACGAACCAAGGATCTCTGGCACATGAGACGGTCATGCTAACCGTCAGGCCAACTTGCCCTTTCCAGGATTATAGCAGAATTTGTTGCACCCGCCAGACTTCAAAATGGATTTATAGAAAGTGACTGAGTAACGGCAGGCGACTAAACCCTTGCGACTCTACCAGCCTTGTAACTAAAGCGTTATAGAGTATCGAGGGCAAAAAAAAAACATGTGTATCTCGTTTGGAGAGTATGTTGCTTTCGACTCTGCGATTTATTTATGCTTCATTTACTGACTGTAACACTGCAGTAACACTTCACGTAAACGTCGTTCCTGGATGAGTCCACTAATGGGTTGTACAACGAGACACGTAGGTATTAAAGAATCGTGATTAAAGAGACGGTTCTGTGCAATCAGTGACTTCTCCCACGAACCATCTCTGCAATTCCGATTCTTTCATACCCACGTGTTTGAATCTGGATGGCACCTTGTTCAACCCATTAGTGGACTCATCCAAAAACGTCATCTACATCTATTCATCTGTTTTGGGCAGTGTTCCCAAACCCTTGGATAAGGGAAGCAGGATAAATTCGATGCCTTCCTGGGATTTTTTTTTTTGGTGTTTTTTATTGTAAGTATGGTTCATGAGTTTCATCGTTTGCATTCGTATTAGCATATTCTTATTGTCCTTATTCATTTAAGTGGCCAAGCCTCCAAATAATGAGGTGAAAATTAAATTCATGTGTGTAAAATAAAGTCTGGGTGTGCATATGCACATCAGGAGGCATCTGTTTTGCCCACTTCCTTTACCTGCAAAATAACTTTGAACATGAAACACAACCAGTAAACCAAGATTATAGACTGCAGTACAGATCTTTCTAACCACTCTTTAGAGACTTTGCCTGGTCATTGAACATAGGCGAACCTATGCTGTGATTTGAAACTGCCATGGAGTGACGCCATACAGAACATTTCCATGAAGTGCAATCCAGAACGTTCACCAACTCGTTGGTGGTATTATTGGACTGCTATAGTATGTGTGCCATAGTGGTTGTGATGAAGTATATCAGCTGCACTTATTCCAGTAGCTGTGGGCTGAATGTGCGTAGTGGTTGTTCAGTGTGTTTTGTGGAGATGCCTTTTGTGCCATAAGCTGCAGTCGTATATTTCAGGCTGTGAGTAATACTGATATTATAACATTATAATATTAAACTGTCTATACATAAAGTGATGCGTGTAATGAGATCTATGTCCTAACCAATTCTGCTGGTGTGCTGGTGACAAACCATTTGAATATACGCTTTGCAGTAGGCTGCAGACCTCATCACACACACTGTATTTTTTGGTGTACATCTGCCAGTTCGCTTTTCTAGAGTCTGTCTCAAAAGAGACAAGGAGAGGGTTGAGAGCTAATGATACGTTAGCAATAATTAGGTCATTAGCGCCAACAACAGTTACAGCACTGTGGTCTGGGATGCCACTATGCCACACATAACAGAGCTGTTAACCAAACCCCAAATCTTATCGTGTAGCTGCACTTCCTGCAAAAATTAAAAAACCCCTGACAGGAGGGCAAAATCATTGCCCAATTGACACGCTATGTCTCACGGAAGGTCGAAACGACGATGAACACCATTAAGATGCTGACAATCGACAAGACCGTGACGAACAGTGAGTGGCTGGTCACCAATGACATTCAGGAGGGATAACTCTCCTGGAAAGGAAGCAATGAGTAAGGTTGGTGTGACCTATATGCAAATGGGCTTACACCACCTCTTCCCGGTGACTGTGGCGACAAGCCAAGTACCATTTACGGACAGTGCCTGGACAGTATGTGAAACCTAGCATTAACAAAAAATGCCAAACACAAGCGTACCTTTGCCTAGGATGGGGTTTACATGTCAACAGATCAAATTAAAGACCAAGACAACAAAGTCGCATTACCCGTCGTATACTGGAATGGGAGTAAATAAAAACTCTTCCAAAAAAAGTAACCTCAAAATGCTAAAACGGGGGAAGAATGACAAAGATCTGAACCCATCACCTCTTATAAGATACTGAATAGGAAGCAGCACTGACTCCTTGCAGGCTAGGGTTCTCTTGGATGCTCCATCTGCAGTCCGTCCGGAAAATTCATCCTTCTGCCTATCGCACCACTGCAGATGCCTTTTTAACTAATGGTGACGCCTCGCTCCCCGATCTGTGGAACTGGCCCCATACGAAAAATACCCCTTGCATCGAGTATACAACAGTATGGATGGACGTGTTTCAGGTGATCAAATTCTAAATTTAATTCGGAATAGAGAATTTTGGAAATGGGAATATGGACTTGTCAGAATCAGTGCTGAAACTTCAAAAGGTCTTGAACAGTCTATGACAATGTCAATGATACTGTTATGCTTGAGAGGGCATTCAATGCCACAGCGACACACCAGAAGATTGATAAATTGACTTCAGTCATAAATCACTCCCTAATTCACAAAGGGTCCAGTACGATGGGCAGTGCTTAGGAAACGAGGCATGAACTTAATTGCATAACCCTTGCAAAAAGGCTGGTTTAACGGAATCCGAAAGTGAAAACTACTACTCACCTGTTGTGGCTGACATTCCACGTACTCCCATCAAAACCGCAAGTGGAATATGCCACGCATGCAAAGCAGTTGTAGGCAAGAGTGACAGCTTAACAATGGGACTGATACATTACCTGGATTCCCTCAACCAGCTTATGAAGGTGTTATTTTCAACCGTGGAAACCAAAATCGAAAATAATGTATTAAATCAAAACAACTTCCTAGTAAAAGTTATGGAGGAGGTATATCTCCGACTTGACTCCAGGCAAATGGGTATAAACCAAACTACCCTTAACAAACCACCTGCACTTCCAACACAAACTTCCCAAACCATGTCATGGGAGCATATTGAAATATGTCCTATTTTGATATCCAACATAACGGCTGTACCAAACCAAGAAAAGGATATTGCACTGTTGCATAACATAACTTCAAAGAATGAAGGCTGCCTTCCGTAAAGGTTCGCTCAATTCTTAATATGCCAGATGGCATTCTACAACTCTCATGCCATCCTAGAAAAAGCTTATATTGAGACGGAGCCAAATGGGAAAAAGGACAAAATCAGCTTCAAGGTTCCTGTGAACGTTTGTGCCTCTCAGGCTGAGAGGGAAACCGATTGTGTTGTAACCGATAGATGCACAGCTACAATGGTAACAGCATAAACGAGATCTATCCGACAGCTACAGCCCGAGTTCTCGAACATGAAATCGTGAGGCTCAATCCTTTGAATTCAGTAGGTCTTCCCAAATCATACCGATCAACCACTGGTTAGGAATGGAATGGGTTCACCCCTGGTGATAAGTATACTACACATTGGACAACTCAGACATGAGGTGATCATTGGAGATTCACGTGTTAGGAGCCTAAACTTAAATAACTATGGAAGCTTCATTATCTGGACTCTGCCTGATCTCCAGGCAGAGCAACTGGCCAGCCATATTCCAGAAGCGATGAAATTGACGGGTCTAGCTCCCAATTATTATCCTTTGTGTGGTAGAAATAATATTAATAAAAGGCTGCCCCAAAGACATAGTGAAAAGGCTTGCTTTGGCTGTGGGTCTACTAATTTTTTGGGGTGTGCTACCTCAGCCTGGCATAAAAGGAACAGATGATCACATAACTTTGCGTAACAGTGAACTGGTTAACGTGTGTGTCGAAGGAAGATGGAGATTTATTATTGTTTGGGATCAGATTACTGAGAACCATTGGAAGCATGGCTAAAAATTGGACCCACTTGCCACGAAAAGGGAAATCGATTCTCCATCTTGGACTTGGGGTTGCATTAAGGAACACTGCCTAAATGGAAAAATAGATTGCATAATAAGGAGTCTTTGTTACCGGCTTGGCCCTATCCTTATAATTAATAGCCAAAATCCGGTCTACAATCATTTTATATGTGGGTGGTATAGGGGCCGAATGAAGCACAACGTGACACATTTAAATATTTTGAAAATTATCAGCCCTTTTCCTGCAGGCTGTAGCTACGCATTCGTCCCAAACTGCCACTTATTTGAAATGTTGCCTCATTAATGCCCAGAGATCTAACGCCAAATTGAGAAAACTATACAGCCTTGATACTATCACTGAAACTTGGTTCTATGATATCATCACAGATTCTTTGTTTTTATTTGGTGGCTGTTCTTACAATGCTTTAAGAAGTGGTCACACTTCCGCTAAAGATGGTGGGATCGCTATTTCTTTAGAGGTTTAGTAAATGCTTTTACTAAAATTATTGCTGATTACAGTGAAGGCATGAGCCTCGAATTCGGCCGGGGGGGGGGGAGATTGAGGCTTAATGGCGCGTCGACAACTTGGTCATTAGCGCCAACCTCAGTCACAGTGCAGTGGTCCGGGTTGCCACTGCACCACACATTACAGAGATGTTATTCAAACCCCTAATCTAAATCTTGTCATACATCTGTACCTCCTGCAAAAATTGAAAAACACCGGACAGGAGGACAGACTTATCGCCCAACTGACGCGCAATGTCATGCGGAAGATGGAACCGACGACAAACACCATCAAGATGGCGACAATCAACAAGTAGGTGCCGGACCGTAAGTGGCCGTCGACACCAAGAACATTCAGGAGGGTCAACCCCCCGCAAAAGGAAACAGTGAGTAAGTCGGGTGTGCCCAATTCGCAAACGGGCCAACACAACCTCCTCACGGCGACTGCGGCGACATGCCGAGTGCCATTCCTCGACAGTGCCTTTAATGGCCCGTAACTTATTACCGTCCTGTCTGTCCCACAAGGTTTGCCAAAAAGCGTGTAACCTCAGACGCAGAGTTGGAAAGGCATCTGAGGGAACAAGGCTGAGATCCCTACCGAGCGGGCCAGAAAAGGCCCCTTTTGCAGCAGAATCAGCTTGTTCATTCCCTGCTATCCCAACATGGCCCGGGACCCAGCAGAAAAGCACGGTTTTCCGCTGGCCAGGCAAGCGGGAAAGCAAAGCTTGGACACGTTGTGTCAAGGGGTTCCGACGATTGTAATTCGCCAAGGACTCTAGGGCACTCATGGAATCACTAAAGACAATGAAATGCGTGCCCTGAAGGTCAAGGATCCATTCCACCGCCAAACCAAGAGCCAAAAGCTCTGCAGAGAACACAGAATAGCCTGATGGAAGGCGATGGGCAACCGTTACACCCTTACACACACAAGCACACGCCACGCCAACGTCGGACTTCGACCCATCAGTAAACAGGCGCAGATAACCGGCGTACTGAGAACTCAGCCGCCGGAACTCCTGTAAGTACCTTGCTGGTAGAGTGGAACCCTTCGGGAGGGACGCCAGAGCAAAAATGAAACTGCCACCTGGGACAAGCCAAGGGGCAACTGGCATTCTCCCAAGCCTCAAGACGCAGGGCATTTCAAAGGCTATCTCCTGACAGGACTGCTGGAGCCTATCGCGGAAATCACCCTTACCCACCCTGCGTCTACCGACTCGCAAGTCTGGCCCAAAAACCATGGACCAAGCAGGACTGGATTGCACAGCACGCAAACGCACAGCATACTGAATGGCAAGCTGTCGCCGACGAATGGCCAAAGGTGGCTCCGAGGCCTCAGCATAGAGGCTGACCACTGGAGAAGTTCGAAAAGCCCCAGTCGCCACACGCAGGCCACTGTGATGCATAGTGTCCAACATCTGGAGAGTCGAATCACTAGCCGAACCATACACCATGCACGCATAATCAAGTTTGCTGCGGACAAGGGCTCTGTAGAGACGCAACATGGCAGCGCGATCGGCACCCCATGAAGTGCCCGACAGAACCCGCAAGATGTTAAGTGCCCGCAAAGACTTGTCTTTAAGTTGGCGCAAGTGTGGAAGCCAAGATAACCTGGAATCGAACACCAGACCCAGGAAACGTGCCTGTGGGACAACAGGAATCTGCGCCTGCCCCAAGTACAGGCAAGGATCTGGGTGCAGCGTTCGTTGGCGGCAAAAGTGAATGCACACAGTCTTGTCCGGAGAAAACCGGAAACCACCCAGGTCTGGACTTTGTTAATCGCCAGCTGTAGCTGCCGCTCGCAGGTCTGCATGCGAGCTGCTCGAAAGCGCAGGCCTAAGTCATCGACAAACAATGACTGGGGAACAGCAGCTTGCTGAGCAATGGGGTTGATCCCAATAGCAAACAAGATGACACTAAGAACACCTCCTTGAGGCACACCATTCTCCAAGACAAACGGGCGGGAAAGAGCCGCCCCGACACGAACACGAAAAGAACGGCCTGAGAGGTAAGCGGAAAGCAACAGTGGCATCCGTCCCCTCAAGCCACAGTTATAGAGATACGGAGAATCCCATAACGCCAGGTCGTATCATAAGCCTTCTCCAAGTCAAAGAAAACCTGAACCAGATGTTGACGCAGGCGAAAAGCCTCCCTCACATCCGATTCAAGGGCAACCAGATGATCGATGGTTGACCGAAAACGTCGAAAGCCACACTGGGACGCAGATAAGAATCCGCGTGATTCCAGCACCCAGACCAACCTCTCACTGACCATCCGTTCCATAAGTTTACAGACACAGCTAGTCAGAGCGATTGGGCGATAACTGGAAGGAGCAGTAGGGTCTTTGCCCGGTTTCACAATCGGGATGACCACTGCTGTCCTCCACGCTGCCGGAACAGAGCTTTCTGCCCACACACGGTTGAACATCTCCAGCAAGAACTGCTGGGAGGCAAGAGGCAGATGTTTCAACAGCTGATAGTGAACATCATCAGGCCCTGGGGCGGAGTCATGCGACTTGGACAAAAGCGGAAACAAATTCCTGCCTGGTGAATGGTAAATTGTACTCCTCTAGTCCGTCGGAGCGAAAGTCTAGAGGGTGAGCCTCTTCACTACGCTTTATTCTGAGGAAACCAGGATCATAATGGTTATCACTCGAAACCTGTGCAAACGCAGACGCAAGACAGTCGGCGATATCCGGCACAGAAGAGATCACGGTATTCGCCACCTTCAGCTGTGAAACCGGGGAAGGCACGGTCTTCCCCGAGATCTGGCGCACCTTCCACCACACCTGCTGAGAAGGCGTGGAGCGCGTGATCGCCGAAACATAAACTGCCCACGAAGCACGTCTAGCCTCACGGATGACAAACCTGGCACGGGCACGACAGCGCTTAAAGGCTACAAAGTTGTCAGCAGTTGGGCTGACTGTAAACGCACGCAACGCTCGCCGGCGGGCCTGAATGGCCTGCCCGCAAGCAGGTGTCCACCACGGAACAGGAACCCGCCGCGGCTGAGTGGACGTACGCGGGATAGTAGCATGAGCAGCAGCACTCCTCAAGGATCCTCCCTTTGTTGTCTGTATGAGGTCCCCCCCACTGGACATGGTGGCTGTTAAAGTCGCCCAGCAACAGAAAAGGGGCAGGAAGCTGGCGGACCAGGTCCTCCAGGTCACCAACCCCAAAGACCTCATCCGGTGGCAAATAAAGCGAACAGACAGTAATATCCAAATGGAAAGAAACACGAACTGCTACCGCCTGAAGCCTAGTGTGCAGAGGCACACTGGGATGCGGCTGAGAGTGTGAGAGTGGCTGGGAGTGTGAGAGTGGCATTCGGCCGGGGAAACCCCAGGTTAACGGTTTGATTCATCGCACATGGGATAAGCCTTGCTCAGATAAACACGATGTACTGTTGCAGGAGCAATAAGCCCGTCATTACAAATGTTTGTGCTGGGAGACTTTAATGTGGAATTCATTGACTGGAAAAATTGTGCGGCATCAACTGACACGCAGCAAATTTTTCTCGGTTAGGTTGTGGACCTGGGAATGCCCCAACTAGTTTTGGACCTAGTGTTGGTTGGTAGCAATTGACACAGATGTTATTGAACACTTCAGTACCAGATTTCACAATACTGTTACCTTTAATATGCATCTAAATTCTAAAGTTTGTCTAGCCAAAACTGATGTAGGATCTAGCAAGAATGATTTCGTGAGGCTTCGCACTGAGTTGCAGAAAGATGACTAGGCCGTAGGCCTCCTGTTTGACCTACGTGAATGATGATGACGGCTTGTGGAACAGATTTCACTGCACAGCACTGCAAAGCACTATGTGACCCGAAATGGGACTTCGATTCTGTATTACGTCCGTAAACTAACCCAAATCAAAAAAAAAAAAAATTTTGAAACGCCTTATTATAAAAAATAATACAATCGATAACACACGATTGTATACCTAATATACCTAACGAAATGCTATCATACCACATGAAATCAACCATGAAATGATAGTAGCCCAATTATGAAGGGACTTTTGGAGCCCTTTTTTGATAAGTAAAAAGCTGAGCAGCTCTAATGAAAAGGTTCCGGTGGATATTTAAGCTACCGAAGTAAAACAAAGGAGACATGGACCACGCTAGATCATTTTAACCCGGCTCGTTTACCTTCCACCATTGTCAGGGCATTTTTTTTTTAAAAGGAATATGAAGTGGTACTCCAAACAGTAAAAAAAAGGGTACGATTTTTCGGCCATATCGCAGTCAGATAAGGCGGGGGGGGGGGTCGAAATATAATTTTTATATTTTGCATTTTTTAAATTTGTTTCATTTGCTTTCATGGCTTTGTTTCATGGTTTTGATTGGACTAAGTATACCATGTAGTGATGCCATGCGAATGGACACATGTGCCAATGACATCCTACTATACTGGGTTGGAAGCGTTTGGAATTTCGGGAAATAACCTGTGACGAACGACTTGTACCTCAAAGATTTCACATAATTAGCGAAATGATTCTTTTAACGAAACAAGGGGCTACCGCAACTATCTAGTCGCATTGGTCTTCTGTACAGTTCCTCCACTTCCAATGTTGAGGCGCACACCTCTATCATGCACTACGACAGCTATCTCTATTATATAATCTAAAAACAGTAACCATCAGAATTGCCCGTTACAAACGTGTTAGCTTTTAAGCTTATTTTACGTTTTAGGCATAGTTGTCAGCGTTTAGGCTATAATTTACAACTTTAATTTCGTAAGTAGCAACTAACGGAGATTTGGATTGTATACAGTAAGCCTATTCATTTTTGCAACACGGTACGCCTCCGCGCACACAATTACAGTGTTACAACGTAATGCGAAACGTAGCCTATATACATCAGTGGTAGTACGGAAGGGACAGGAGAAACGCTGCAGCAGCGACTCGTAGCAACTATTGACGTTGCCATGGTAACGTGATTTTAGATCTAATTTTCATTTTTTGGCCTAATTTTTTTAACAGCAGTTTTAGTTTCGTAAGTAGCAGATAGGCCTAATGGAGAATTTGGTTCGATCATAAGCCTATTCATTCATGCAACAATGCGACAAGACACTTTTAAACGAAGCTAAAATGGTTTTGTTTTTACGGCTGCGTTAACACAAATCTTTAGGATTTCAATTCGACGATGAAATGTTATTATTTAATTTAGTTACGTCGAAGAAGTCTATTAGCTATAAGGAAACAACGATGTTTTAATTTGCCATGTTATTTAACTAACTTTTGACACTGAATCTAACGTTGTAAACAGTGGTCGTCAATTTCTGGTACCGTTTCGAAATTGAAAAAAGCGACGGACGGACGGACAAAGTCGTTGCAATAGTCTTCTCAGCCGGTACGGCTGTACAGAAGACTAAAATGAGCTTGAACTTTGAAGAAAGGATTCGCATCGGCTGGTGCTCCACTGCTCCAAGATGTTGACTGGTGCTCCAAAAGCAAGGCTGGTGTTACACTTGGAGCAGCAACTACATGTTAAAAATTGCCCTGATCATGGTAGCAAGCGAAATATAATCGAGGAAACACGGTGTGTATCGTTACACTACTTTCAGTTTTGAAAATTGCAATGTAATGAAGTAACCGCTGCATACAAGCAGGGACGTACCGGGAGGGCTATTCAGGCCCGGGAAATGGTTAACGTAGCATTTCGTTAGCAATCAGTCACCAAGAAAAAATTTCAACTCGCAGGCCATCGGAGCATAGGCCCCTACGGGTTCCTCCCCTTTTCCCGTAAGTTCAGTACGCCCCTGCATACAAGCATTGCTTATTGGCAGATTTTTTTTAAACCCGTAATTAAAAAAAAAATTAAAAAAATTAATTCGTTTTGGGTATAGTAGTTTATCAGTTTATGTAAACACATGATGTCAATAAATAAATAAAATATAGTATATGAACACGAAGGTTTAATGTATAACAGCTTTGATCAACGCAGTATTTTATAGCGTCGTTGCCATGGTACCAAAGCTACATGGATAGCTTTCGATGACAACCTTTGTTTAAATGCGCGTAATCGTGTCAATATGACAGTACGATATAGCATTCCACCAAAAGGAACAATGTTCACAATCGCTTTTGAATTTTCTGTATTGCTTTGTTCCTTACCAATCGGCAGAACCCAAACCGACGTGATTACAGACGTACCGACGTGCTTAATATTCTTTTTATTTCTAGCTTCTGTCAGCGAGAACGCTTTGCGATATCAGCGCATAAACGCGACGTACTCCATGAAATTTGCAGTCTTTTGTTTCTGTCGTTACGTTTTCTGAATGCTATAGCTATAAATTTCGCATTACGTGAAACGTGTGAGAATAGACTTGTAATCAGATTTGTAAATCCTTGGGGTAAAAGGTCATTCTCCTGGCTGTACTTGGATTAGAGTTGTCTTAGGGGTGAAGGAACTTTATAACAATAAATAAAGATGTGAACCCTTTCACACTTTCTATCTCTCACGTTTTCTTAGTTTCGTATCTCTCTGTCTTTGCACTGCTGGCCTAAATTAAACCGGGATTAGTGTAAGTATGTGGGCAAATAACCTACGTGTTGACGTGCCTTTCTTCCATCACTTTCCTTCCTGAACTCATTTACTGATGGTTTTTGGATATAACGTTAGCGGTGTCGCATCGAACGCCACCCTTGAGGTTGTCTATATTGCTCGACCTTATAAATACCCCTTCAGAATTTATCCCTTCAGTTCAGATTGGATTTCAGGAAGTTTTAAATGCTTGTGGGAGTATCATGTTGTAACTACAGCACTGTATTCCATCGCTTGTCGCAAGGTTGTCTGGGAAAGAAGCTGCAAATTTCACTTCCTGGCCCCAGGCCTTATTAAACATCATCAAAATCTTATTTTACCAAAATGTAGCTAATATATGTTCATTTCTCGGTACATGTAGGAGCTGGGGTGGAACAAGGAGGCAAGACATGCAATTTCGTCGCCCAGTTGGCCTTGGCTTGAAAAACAACAACCTCGTTTCAAAGTTGTTTGAACGCTACTGCTTGCGAATTGAAACGAGCTTGAACGAATTGCAGCATAATGATATTTTTCACAAATATTTATTACGTAAAAACCTAAGCAGCATAATTTTTTTAAATAGGTTTTCCGCAAAAGTAAAAACGGTCACTTGTTCGACGACACGGCCGCAGGGGGTTGTGACGCCGCACGAGCAGTGGAACACTAGGTAAAATTTGTTTAGAGACTCCTTAGATTTCTGTTCTGTTTAGGTACTGCTTAGGTTACCGATCGTATCCTAATAACAGCGGCTCGGATATTTATTTGTAGGATCACTAAAACATAGCTTGACATCGTTCTTAGAAGCAGATTAATGATCCGGATGCATTGATTTAAATCGATTGTGTGCGCGGCGTATCTTTGAGTTCTGGAAGTATTTTACGAGCGACTACGTCTTCCTGGAGGGAGCGACTCTAATCGACGGCCGCCATTGTTTTTATAACCATCTTGGATATCAACAAGGCACTCTGCTGCCAAAAACGTACAATCGATTATCTGTGTTCGTTCTGCGGTGAACTCAAGATTGGCCTCGCACACTTTAGTCATATCAAGCCAATGAAGTCCTAGCGAAGTCTTACACATTGTAGCTTATGTTTGAGGATGTTGCGGTTTACACTTACGCTTTATTTTTTATCATAGTATCTGAAGCTAGAAGCTATTAGTGAACCACAGGACGATAGCGAAAAATAGTCGTTGTCATGGTTCGTCCACTGCCCCGGTATTCCGGCATTTAAGAGTTAAAAAGGTGCGATTTTGTAGACATGGCCTCGCGGCGCCATTGCGGCGCAGCAAAACCCAGTTAGCGCAAGACAAAGCCAGAATCACATTCCTAGGCCTGATTTTAAAAAAAAGCGTCATTAATCACTTACTTATTGAAGGACTAGAAGTTGAGCGCTAAAAAATGAACGGATTTATAGAATGCCCTTTACGTAAAACTTAAATTCTGAATTTTTAAAATTCTGTAATTTAATTTTGGAAATTTTTAATGTAGAAGTTCTGATTTTGTATTTTTTTTATAAGTTGATTTTTTTTTAGATTTTAAAACTTGAATTTTTTTAACTTTAAATTTTATAGTTATAAATCATTAAATTTTGTTATTTTTAAATTAGTTTTTTCATTACACTTTTTTTATTTTATTAAATAAATATTAAGTAAATTAAAAGATTAAAAGTTTAAAAAAACTTGAAACTAAATTTCAATTTTTTTTACTTTCAATCGTTTAATTCGTTTAAACTTTTGCCTCTACCCGCCAATATACAACAAACGTTTTAAAAAAAATTGAAACCTTATTGTTGTTTGCGAGTCTTCACGCCACCGGAAAAAGAGAAACTGTCGAATTAACGTCATTTTCAACTGCTAAGGTTGTCTCGTGACGGAAAGGAGGGGTAATTCTTCCTAGGAAATATGTAGGATTTTTTACATGCTACAATTGACATGAGCAAGAGTTCATTTCCGGGGCTTATCCTGATGCACAGAGGTGGGCTGTAGATTGAAACCGGGACGTTTGGCTCTATATAAACAGACAATTACTAAATTAGGTAGAGGGATGTTTTTAAAGTCAGTGGCTTGCGACTCGCTTGCAAGCGGAAACGCTGCCTGTTTGTTATTTCAATGGGAAAGCGTTCCCCGCGGCCAAGCGACTCGCAAGCCGTTGACTTTAAAAACATCCCTTAGATCATATTGGTTTAGGTGTTTACACTCGGGAACTTTCCAGGATGGCAGTTCTTGTTTAACTACTTCTAGTAAAAAATGGTATGTCGACAGTTTTGTCGCAGTGGAGGGAAGCCAGTTGTGCACTGACATTAAAGCGGTTGAAATTTGCCACATATGCCTGGAGATCAGAACGATGGATGGGACGATCGAAACACCAGAATGTTAGCGCAATCTGGAGAGTTCTGCTATCTGCTATCCAAAACAAGAAAAGGATGACAGGGAAAAACCTGAAAGAGACCCGAGGAAATTTGAAGCTGAGCACTGCGTTATAAACTGCCAAAGACGTCAAAATTTCTCCACTTGAAGGTGGTTAACTTATTATTGGGCCGGTATGTTTTGACATCTTTTGCACCCGCTTAGAGACGCGTCAGAATGCAAGCCTCACGTTTCCTGGCCACAGCAAGTTCAGTTGGCAAATTTATGCGACTCGTCAGTCAAGGATATCGGACAATGACCCCTTTCCCTTGCAATCTAATGTGAACTATTTGTTGTATTGGAACTAAAACATCGAAAAAGTGGGGTATACTTGGTAGGTGCACCTCTTCCAACTAAGGGTAGTCCGTTTAAAAGATGATCAGTAATTATACCTGTATTTTTCTTTTCCCAACAAAAATTTGAAACCTGTACACAATGTCATAACCGGTAGAAATGATTTTGAGTATTTAGTTCGTTTCTATAAACTACGTGACTCACAGCTAAGGAATTACAAGTTTCGAAACTTTAAAAATGTGAAACACTTTAACACAAGAACAAAACACAAACACGATATTTTTTTTAATTAATAAAAACAATGATATTTTATTTTTATATCAACGACAATGGGTAAAACTCTATTTACATAACTTTGTACATTAAATATAATCATTTCACTCTTCGTAGTGACGTCATTCCGGAGTCCATGACCCGATGAGCTTGGATGAAGTGACGAGTTAATGATGATGATGATGGTGATGACTCCTTGAGCACTCTGCTATATTTTTTTTATGACACCTGGATTGGTTTCAACCTTAGTTTTCTGGTAACTGAGTCAGGTAACTGAAAAGGGTAAATTCAAAATTATCAGCTTTCTTGTAGACCTGACGACGATTACACAAATTCTTTATTTTCATCGAACAACAGCACACCTTCACCCGCATAAATTGCTAAAATAATGAAATGATTTTCGGTTATATGAACTCAATTAAACCTATGTAGCAAGATGTTATTTGCAGCAACATCGTGGTATATTTGAAACATCGCAAGAAGTCTTACGCGAGTTCTTTTCCTGTTTGAGATCGGCAAAAAAATTTTAAATAGTTGTCAAATTCAGTTCGTAAAATTTTTATCGGTGAGGGAGGAAGCGTTCGTTCATAAAGCAGCAAAAACCACATCCGGCAATAGTGCATCGTATGCAAACAAGCCAACGTTACGCAAATTTGTCATCATTTTTTAGGTTGGCTCGTAACAACCTTATAGTTCATAGTCGTTATTGGGCATGAGTAGAGGAGTTTTCGCCTTCATGCCATGTGTATTGGTTTCACTTGTTCAATTTGACAAAAAAAGTATATGTTTTTTTTATCACCACCCATGTGGCATTCGTTCCATTTACGTAGCCACTTGAAAACGCATTTTAGCAATGCACTTCGAAAAACGTCCGAAATTCGGTACGTGTAAACAAGGAATGCAATTCACTCAGAACATTCTACTTCCTGCTCTCCCTTTGGGGTATAGTAGACGTCTCCCACCAATGTGAACCTGCGCGTAGAAAATCGGGTGATTCAGAAAGCTTGTAGCCAACGTGAGTGAGTCTTCGTGGTTTGCCGAGTCATATTGTACATTTACTTGCAGAATTATTGGTCTAAAATACGAGTAGCAGCAAGACGAAATTAGAGGGGGCCGTAAGTGTGTCCGACATCCTTCCTCGGCTGTAACATCTCAATGCGCTTGCAAGTGTTAGGTGACTCGCATCCAACGAATCGCACCCAATTAACAAACCACCTAACGAAAGCGCTTTCATTTGAAGGTGGAAAAGCAGAGATTACGAACTTGACTTTACAAGACCACCTGGAAGCAACAGGGACACGATACGCATTCTTCCGATGTAGTTGGGTTATGCAAACGAAGTAATTGACATGTCATCGAAATGTCTTTCCACGAGTGCCTGTTTTTTTTGTTTTTTTTTTTGTACTATGGCCAGGAACTTATGAAGACTTTCTGTTAGAGAAGTGTTTGATAATAGTCAGATTTTGTCCTTCCAATTAACCGGAACAGCGCTCAACTTGGTGAATTTTATAGGCCTACTACAAAAATAGCCGTATAAGGAATTAAAAAAAAAAGTCATGACTTGCATGATCTCCTAGATTAGTCAGTAAATTCCTTAGTTAGTAAGTCTATGAAAGTTGTAGAGCTGATTCGATGCATACAGGCAACTGTGAAATTTGCATTAGTGTATGGCCTGTAACTGGCTTCAAAGAAAGGAAAGCTTTCAAAAACGGAACATTCTCAGTGGTTTTACACGACCTTGGCCTAGTGCTATTCTAAATTACCACTACACCGAAAGTACAAAAAAGGAATGAAAAAAGCCACGAGGCATAATTTTCGTTAATATTAACTAAAGAAATGCTGCAAACCTTGCTTTGTTTATTTCCATATTGCGGGTCAGTAGACGAATACCGTGAGGTAAGCACGCCAAGAAATTCGTGACTTAGGCGCCATACATAAAACGTGTAATGAGGTTTTCGCACTCGAATTTAATATATTCTTTACTTTAAGAGTAACTGCTTATTCCTCCTGACTTTTATAGTGAGACGAAAGAGGGAAAGCACACAAAAATGTTAATGACACGAAGACTACTTCGGTAACTTTCATAAATAACCATAATTTACTCTAACTACTTGCTTTACCTTCCCTCGGCTTTATAACCTAAATTGAGATTTGTACTGTCCCGCTTTAAGCGATGCTGAAGTACGTTTGACTTTATACACATCTGTACTGAACTACGTCTAAAACACCTGGATTTCGACAGGGCAAGGGATGATCGTCGAACTGGAAAATCGCCTAATTGGAAGAATTTATACAGTTTAACAATATAACGGAATTATTAAATACAATTAACGAAATTCGTTAAATCGCAAATCGTCTAACGTCACTCCCTTGCTTGTGTTATTGCTTTCCCTGCAGTGATTATAACATCAGAATCCGAAGCATTATTATTGTCTAGTTAGGCGATTATCCGTTATATGATTAGCCATTATACGATATTACGTTTAGATGATTTTCCACATTTTTTATTTAGGCAGATATTGGATAATTAATCCATTAGACCAGTTTTCAGTTAGACTTTCGTCAAATTTCGACTAATCTGAATAGAAGAAAAATATGAAAGTGTGGATTGAAAGCCTAGACGATGGCCGGAAGTACATCTAAAAGAAATTTGTCTAAATTCTTAGGTCCTCCTCTAAGAATCATTTTTTAAACGAAGGAATTTTTAAATAATAAGTTCAGATCAAGAGAAACGCAGTTCATTTTAGAAGTACTTCCGACCACTTCGGCTTTCTGACGAAATTCAGTTTGGACGAACTTCAGTCCAAACTTTTAAAGTTTTAGACGTGTTTCAGTTTAGAACCATTTCACTTTACACGAACTTCAGGAATTTTAGTCATTGGTCATTAATTTCAGACAAAGTTTCAGTGAAGACCAGGTTATTGGCATGTCAGTTCTGTAAGTTGTGCAATGCATGTATAATTTGTGCTTAAAACAGTGAATGTTAAATGAGTGAGTGGCATACTGCTTACAGTATGAAGAAAAACAGTAACTGCTTTTCTCTCTGTTATCGACGAAAACAAGATTTGCATTTCACCTTACGTTTTTTCTAAAAATTTTTATGCTAGCACATCAAGGAAAAAATACGAAAAGCCGAAGGCTCAACAAGAGTTAAACAAATACAGGGTAGGCACAAAATAACGACCACATTACAAAATGTAATTAAAAACAAACTACAAAAGATATCGGAGTGCAGTTTGTTTTGTTAAAAAGGTCCACTCAAATAGTTTTACAGCGCACCGTTGGCAAAGCACTCTGACCAGCATGCACTGCGTGTGACGTCATATCCACAAAATGGCGTGATATACAGCAAAAAGCGATGTGCGTCGTTTGGCTCTGTGTTCAATCCAGTATCATTACTTCCCTCGATGTGTTCCTACGGGGATACGTGGAGGACCTTGTTTTCAAAATCAAAGTGAATGACATTGATGAATACCAATGCCATGGCCACCGTCACTCCCACCATGTTGCAAAACACAGATTTGAGTACCGTTTGGACATATTGTGTGCAATTAACTAACGGTGCCCACGTTGAAGTGTACTGGTGGCAATACTATAATCCTTGGCCATAAAACTATTTGAGTGTATGTTTTTAACAAAACAAACCGCACTCCGATATCGTGTCTAGTTTGTTTTTTAATAAAGTTTTGTAATTTGGTCATTATTTTGTGCTCACCTTGTGCAGTTTGCATCTGTGTTTATTTTTCATCAAGGAAAGCATCCTCTTTTTCTTAAAACGAAGAGGAAATTTTTTTAGGATAAACCTAAATTCTTCCAGCCAATATTCCAAAATCGACAATAGCCTTTAGCAGAAAAAGATCAACGCCTTAAATGGAACACGTGACAGTCATGCTATCATTTTTCCCAGCACCCAAGAAATGTTATCATTTAGAACGGGACATTATATCTGGTCATGTTCGATGCAATGAAACAACTTATGGTTCAACATTTTCAATACTGTTTTTTTTTTCTGTTTGCACATTTAAATTCTTGATGGAATATACAAGTATCAAATCCGGGTGGATTGCTTACCCGACGGATCCACCAAACATGCCATCACCACCATTGCCGAGTAAATAGCCTTCTCCACCATTGCCGAGGACAAAGCCATCTCCGCCATCACCACTAAAAAACAAATATCTTTCGTTATTCCCTGTAATTTCAACGAATCGTTTATTTTTAGACTTATTTGGAGAAAAGAACTTACCCGAAATTCATCAGCATAATGCCGCCGGCACCAGCGTCCATTCTTCCGTATCCACCTCCTCCGCCACCCATTCCTCCGTATCCACCGCCGCCACCTCCCATTCCGCCATATCCACCGCCGCCGCCGCCCATTCCTCCATATCCACCACCGCCGCCGCCCATTCCTCCGCCTCCGTACCCGCCACCTCCACTGCTACCACCGTACCCTCCACCACCTCCACCCATTGACATCGGCACGGTGATTGGAATAATTTTAATTGTATGTGTAGAAGCTAAAACAAACGAAAATAAGGGGAAAATATTATAAATAAGGAATGTTTGCTAAAAAAATGGTACAAAAAATAGTGACAGTAAGGACCCACAATAAAATCCTACAATAAAACTCGCTCTTAAGATACCTCACTTTAGAGAATGAAATCGTTACTTCACCTACACAGACAAGTCACTAATTACAGCCTGAATTAGGAGTCAGTCGGCTCTAATTATTGAGTAGTCACCACTGAGTTTTACTTCTTCGATTTACGATTGTGTCAATACTAGATGCTCAACTGAGTACAGAACGAACGTCAGTTAGCTTGAATTTAGATAGTTCTCTTGTTACTGTATTACATAAAAAAGGCATTCAAAGTGTTTGTGCATAAAACACTAGGGTTTGATGTGTCGCTAAATAACATAGTTCTGACGTTGCATGTGTTAAGGGAGCAAACGTTTCACGTGTTTGGCATTTTTTTCCTTTCAAGTCCAAGCTTTGTTTCTTACGAACTATGCTTTGGTAGCTCCTTACCTTTATTACACTTTAACAATGTTTAAAAGAAGCAGGGATGGGAAGTTGTGAAAACTAGTGCGATGGAGTTTCTGCTACTTCTGGTAAAATGGCGGAACACTAATTTTAGTTTTTCTGCCATTTCTTCATTTCTCTGTTTGCCTGATGACGGGCAGAAATATTGCCATTTGTATTAAATAGTGCTCGAGTGCTACTTCGCAGTCAGTGCACATTAAAAAAAATCTTTTACTGCATCTAAGCATTTCATCAATTCTTGTTCCTGAAAAATACACGTGCTTCAACACAGTGGTTATTTGCGTTGCTGTAAACAAAAGGGTCCCACATACTCCAAGGCTTCCAATTAAAATAAGAGAATTATTTATGATAGAGATGAGTGGAGTTCGTGCTTTAGAATCATGGAATAAAACATGGATTAAAATATACATCCCCCAAACTCTTTTTTCTTGGGCGAATCCATATTTTACTTTTTTTTTTTTTTACATACGGGAAAAAAAACACGGCTTTCACTCTTTTACGACTTTTTCCGTGACTGCGGCCAACCTGTATTTTTTTTCTCGTCACCGTAGTTGTTCTCAAAGCGCTATGATGAAAACGTGATGAAAACGTCTCAACGACAAAGAGCTTGAATTTTGACTTTCTCGTCAATTAATTCAAACAGATCAAATCCAAAATAATGTATCTAACAGAAATGGAATAGAATAGCGCCCACCAATTTATACACAGAAACATTAAAAGTTAACATCGCATCGAGGTTTAAAAGTTTTAAGTGAAGGAGCAGAGGCAAGGGAACAGGGCAAGTATCCGAAGAATGCACCACTCTTTCGGTAAAAAGCTCGTGACGGAGTTTAGTGCCACATATGTGGAAAGGATGGCCATGAGTAATATTGTAATTTGGTAAAAAAAACAGAGCAGGATCAAGATCAAGAAGACGATGAGTGATTGAGCGGTATTATTATGTTAACCTGATGAAAACGGCCCTGAGTAGTTGCCAAGCCGAGTAAACGTAGGTAATCAGGATATAAGCGAAAGTTACACTTACGCTTGAATTAAAGTAATAAATAAAATTTAAGTCTGAATAATTATCAAGATCAAAGAAATAAATATATAAAAAAAAATATCGCATGAAACATTTTCAAATGTTTAAATAAAATCTAATTCAGTTCTTTTTTCTGTGTAATTCGTGCGTCATTCTGTAGTGACGTTCTGAACACATACTACGTTTGATGTTGCACGAAATAACTAAAATATAGCGTCATTTGACTTTAGAAAAATTACTAAAACGAAAAACAATGAATATAGCGAACAAGTTGCTGTGTAACCAACACAAAATGCAAATAACTTAAGCTATCAGCTTATTTACAGTAATTTCTGTCTGTTAATACTGTGAAAAGGTAATAAAAACTACTGACGTACCACTGCCACCTCCACCATATCCGCCTCCTCCGCCTCCACCACCGCCGCTTCCTCCATAGCCACCTCCTCCGCCACTGCTTCCTCCATATCCGCCTCCTCCGCCACTGCTTCCTCCGTAGCCGCCTCCTCCACCACTGCTTCCTCCGTAGCCTCCTCCGCCACCTCCGCCACCACCACCGCCATAGCCTCCACCTCCTGACATCATCACAGGAATGTAGACGGGCACAATCTGGGGCTGTACAATTTAAAAAAAGTACAATTTAAAGTAATCATGTGAATATAGCAGACAAACAAATGCCTTGAGAAAATACAACATAACCAACATAACCAGAGACACCAAGAAAAACCATGCCCCTTCTGGACTCGAACCCATGACCTCGTTTATTGACTAGGCGCTCTACTATGTGGGAGAGCACCTCCTGGTGTGATAGCCACAAACATACTCAGAATGGCTGAGCAGTGTTCTAGACTAACGTAACTGCAGCTTGGAGTGGTTAGTACTTCCGTCTAGTACAAGGAATGTCCTACATTAAAATAAATATTTTTCTATTCCCCTGACCTCCCCCCCCCCCATTTTTAATTCTTAAAATCGTTGTCGTTTTCCAGTTTCTATGGTAACGACTATCTTAATGTGAGGAATGTGGTAAAGCCTAGTTATACTTCACACCGAAAAAGTGGAACAGTTATTCCAAACTAAGTTACTTAATAATCCACCCAAAGCCAAAACTGGTATAAGAGAATCCGCCAAGTTTCCAAAACTACTAATAGTTCGAAAGTTAAATGAAAACTAGAACATTGTCTGAAGTATTATTCGGTGCGATTAACTTGGCTAAAAGGATTAACCTTGGTGGCCTTTTCTTGGTTCAATTATATTTCTTGGTACTTCTTGGTACTTCTTCCACTTAACATCTGCCGCTGGGGAATTTGGGTGGGTGGATGCCTCGAGCATCGTCTCTATATATTATTATTTATTATTATATTATTACTTAATCATCATAGTTATCGAGTAACTGTTAATCTAAGCTACCACTAAGACTAATACCAAGAACATTAACTATACACTTACTAACGCTTAATTCTAACGAACACTGCCAAAGACCCTGACACTTTTCAATCTTTGCCACTATAGTGATGCAACTTTTGCAACTACTTACCATTTGTCCACCTCCATAGCCACCGCCACCACCTCCGCCACCATAACCTCCTCCTCCCCCGCCGTATCCTCCTCCTCCTCCACCACCTCCTCCACCACCGCCGCCGCCACCTCCACCGCCGTATCCACCTCCGCCGTAACTCTGCTGCTGGCCGTAACTCTGTTGTTGGTAACCACCACCGCCGCCGTAACTCTGTTGTTGGTAACCACCGCCGCCGCCGTAACTCTGCTGTGAGTACATCTGTGATAGGCCTTTGCCTTTAGCTTTGAGCTTCCATTTGTCACCTTTGCTGCTTGCTTGGACTAGGGCCAAGCAGCAAAAGGCCACAGCCAAAAGACTCTGAAACAAAATTATATTACATTTTCTTTATTTTATAATTTCTAGGCAAGAAGAAAGCATTTAAACAAGACTGTATTACCAAATGCAAGAAAGAAGCACATGGACTCTCACAAAAATATCAATCTGCAAGATTTATTTGCATAAAGTAAATAATAATAGAAAAATAGGTTTGTTGCAACTAACTGGGATAGAAATAGCTGGCAGCTATTGGTGCTTTAAGAAACTTAAAACGCACAAAGCACAAGTTTGAAATTGTGGTATTCAAAACCTGTGGTAAAAACTTCAGAAGAAGGAAATGTGATGGAGGCATGAGTGATGGAGGCATGGATGATTACTCTCAACAAAAATCTGGTTTTAAATCTTACTACTAAGTATCGAATTATGGACCAGTGGGCAGCTTTATATTTTTTTTAAAAAATGTAGCTGCATAATCTCCCATGATCCTTTGGGCTCACTTACTCGAATGCGACTTGGCGTTCAGCAACGAATTTTGTGTGTTGGTATGTACTTTTTAACTTTTACACTGTATTGGAAGTGCCTTGTTTTTTTATATGTACTCCTGTTTTTGTTTTAGGTACCTGATGAAGTGCGAAAGTTTGAGGTACAAAAATTTATACATTAAATATGTTCGCCAAGGGAAACCAAGTTGTCCGGCTGGCATCGTGTTTAGATGGTTGGACCTGGCAGAATGTGAAAGGCCAGCGAGGGGGAAAAAAGGAGGGCTCGAGGAAGCTAGATTAAGAAGAGCAAAGTATAAAAGGTATGTGTGATAAATAATTCAACAAATTGAAGTAACCTATCCCGTTCTGTTATGAGGTTATGTCTTATCGTAAACAAGAAGTTACAGAGACAGAGAATGAATATTATCCTTATGATGGCCTTGGAAGTAAGGTAGGGCAGCTAGACTGTCGATTTTTTCTAGCTGAAAGGTTGGCGGCTCAGTTCCCAACCCAGGCTGCGTGACAATTAGTAAGTGGATGGAACAAGTTCAAACCGTTGCAGTAAAAAAATGTGGAGGGGAAGGTGCACCACGCATGTCACCATGCATTTACCTTCCTATCCCCTTTTTTAACATTTGGTAAGTAGTCCAAATAGCAGCGGGAGTAGGTTCGTATAAATACGTAACAACCGTAGAAGAACAAGTAGAAGAACAAGTAGAAATCCAACTGATTCAGTGCTAGCGTTTGACCATACCCAAAAATTCTCTCGAGTGTTAAGCAGTAGCAAGTATATAAAAAATTAAAATTCAACTGGTGTCTGGAATCAAAACTGTATTTTCCTTGTTACATTACCTTGTTAGATCTAACATTACCTTGTTAAATCTATAAACGAACGGATTTACTGATTGAGCTACGATGACATCAGAGTCAGGACTTTTAAAATTCGACATAAGGTGGAGGCATTTTTGTACTACAAAAATTCGCCGAGTTGGACTGCATTTCCTCTCATATACTTAAGACGGAGGCTGAATTCTCTCCAACATCCCCGTTCCAAATTATAAGCTCTTGTCATAATACATTGGTTTGGCTGCTTTGTTTTTGCGAAGTTGTCGTAAAACTGCGACCACTTAGTTGCTGCCTTAGTTGCCTTGGGTGGACGACAAGACTTCACTCCCTTTGTCGGTCTGAGAGTGGCTTTTACGTTGTGGCTCTTGTAACTCTAACCTGCAATTTCTTCCTTAAACGTGTGAGGTAAGCACGACCGCCTGAAATTCAACGCCTACTAAAAAGCGTAGTAGTGCGCTTCCATGCTTATTAAGTATTCAGGAACACAGAACTCGTGCTTTACTTTCATTCGCCAAAGCTGAGATCAAAACCGATGGTTGTACAAAGAGGGTTCATATCGCTCGGATCGTTGTGGGATGTTCAACCAAGTTCATTATCCCGTTTTAGTCTCCTGTACACCCCAAAGGCTGAGAAGAGTATTGCAACGACTTTGTCCGTCCGTCCGTCGTGTTTTTCAACTTCAGAACAGTACCAGATATAGAAAAACGGTTTTCACCATTAGATACAGCTACCCGAATTTAGCTAAACAACACGGCAAATTAAAACATCGTTGCTTGCTTTCTCGACGTAACTCAATAAAGTAGTAACATTTGATTGTCGCATTTGAACACTACAGGAAAACACGCAACCGTAAAAACAAAAGGATTTCGTTAGCGACACACATTAGCTTTATTTAAAATAGTCTCGACACCGTGTTGCATGGACAAATATGCTTACTCTCGAACCGAATTCTCCCGTTAGCTGCTGCTTAAGAAATTAAAACAGCAGGTAAACGTTACGAGTAAAAGCTGAAAACTAGGCCTTCTACGCACCTTGTGTCAAAAAATCTCCACACCATGTTTCATAAAAGAATATGCGTAGGCCTACTCTTGAATCCAAATCTCCGTTAGCCGCTACTTACGAAATTAAAATGGTGGCAGGTCAAAGTTAGGCCTAAACGTTGATAATTACGCATAAAATCTAAAACTATAGGCTGGGCCTAAAAGCTAACACATTTTTAATCGGGAAACTTTTAGATTACGTAATAAAGAACGCTGTTGAAGTGCGTGATAGAGGTGCGCGCCTCAACATTTTCGAAATAGGCAAAAGTGCACAGAAGATCGGTTGCGACTAGGTACTCGCTGCAGCCGCTTGTTTAAAACGAAACGAAAAGTTAATTCGGAAAATAATCCAATGGTGAATACATATACACGAGAAATGACGT